>JAVVLW010000294.1:0-25000 GCA_034401795.1 Chaetoderma sp. LZ-2023a | reverse complement strand
GCAATTTGTCCCACAAACCGCAAAATCGGTGAAATCTAATAAAACCGCCAAGTACCATCCTGAGCCACAAAAACGATATAGCTGCACGTGCCTTCCTTGGCCCCAACCTGATAACGCATAAAGCCTAATGCACACAAATGGAAAGCCACACTTACCCACCAAGCCACCAACAACCGCCAGCACGACTAATATTTAGCCAATTACTGTAACTGGAATTCCAGCCACTGTGGTCTCACCCCTGAATTCAGGGTAAATATTCCTCTTTTTCTTCTGACATCCTTGTTGCAAGGCTCAAACATTAGCGCTCGTTGTCAGCAATCGAGTATGATATGTTCAGATTTAAAATTAAAACAGCAACTAAGGATGGTTCTATTATAGTGGGCTAGCATCAACGGTGTGTTAATTCGTGTATTTAAAAGACAGTTCATATTAACAGCTTGTGCACGTGCATGTGCATTGCAGTCATTTAAAAGCTAGTTAGTAGGCGGAAGAAGATGTAAGCTGATCCATAGCATTACTTCTAATACTATGCAGCGGATAGCAGAGAACACGGGTGATCCTAGAAATGTGTGTGGAGTTTTTGGAGATAGTTGAAGATCGTGCGCTGACTTCATATGCTCATGATCTAAAATTAGCTGTGCTACAAGTGAAGGAATCGCCATAATACTCTCGATGATATCTGGGTGATTTTCGTCTTGCAGTATGAGTTCAATGTTATTTATATATGATTTTCTGCAGTTGTCGGTGGCTTTGCTGGTTGCTAGAAAATAAATCCTTTCATCAGGAGCATCACGACAAAGTAGGTATGTATCTGGCCTGTTATGCTGATTGAAGCGAGCACGATTTGATTGAAGTATATATGCTCCAGTTAATAATTTCGCGTTTATGACAGCATGCCTAGTATCTCTAATGTTATTATCAACTGAGCTCCAACAATGGTGAACTGATCCCACAGCACATGAGTTAATACACAAGTACTTCAGAGATGCCATCATTAGCGATTCTTCGTACAATTGTGCTTGGACTGCAGTATTAATTGCGTCTTGTACCTTTGATTTCCATTTATCCTCTGTAGGAGTGTTATGAATTAGCTCATATATGCACGGTACTTATATTTATGAAGGATACTACGACACTAAGAGAATTGTTGATGTCTTTCAAATCAATTTGCCGTGCCGCTATTTGATGCTCAATAGTATTCTTTTTACGAAGAAGGATTAGTTTCCTGCTATCAAGTTCAGCTTGACGGGGTCTTACACCAAGCAAACTCAAAACTGAAACTGATGCTTTGTTTGAAGGAAGTGATTGTAGCTGTCGAAGAATTGATCGACGGAACGATTCAAGGCCATTACTTGATACTTATGTTAGCCTTAATACGCCTAGGCCATAAAGGAGTCTGGGAAGACACTAGATGTTCCAAATGTGACTTGATACAATAGGAGAGAGACAGCCATGTCCATGTAAGCCGTCGCCCTTCATTGAGTACAGTGTTCTGCGAGTTGAGTTGATACGCTTTTCAAGATTCTCCTTATTCGGGACTGACTGTTCAATTCCATGGTGTGTTTCACTCACTAATTATTTGATGATATCTCCCGCTAGTGATATCGTGCCCAACTCTTTCACATGTTTGCTCAATGATATAATAGCAGATTTCTGCGGATTAATGGTATACCTTTCTTCTTTTGTATGTCTTTCCGTGATGGTGAGAAGCTCCTGCAAGCGATGTGTATTGTCTGTCAATATTGCAATGCCATCTGCTCATGTAGGTGCACTGCAGTTGATGTGCCCAATCTGTGAACTAATATTTACGTCTTCAATAATATGTAGCAATTTATTATTTAACTAGTTATAGTGAATGGATGAGAATATGCCACCCTGACGAACACCGTGGTATATCTGGAAGGGGCGAGATATTATGCACTCTAAATCACATGACAACCACCCACCCGCCCAATCATTTCTCATAGTTTCAAGGAACATCCGTTAAGAAAATGCCGTATAAGTGAACCAAGTCACGCCAATGCGCGACTTACTTTGGATTGATCAGTTATTTGAAAAAATGTATCTTGTCACTATAATTAGGTGTTAAGCCCCTCCACACCCACCCTTGTATCAACAGCACCACAAACGCTCAGATAGCTGCTTCTGTTATTTCATGCCTCAAATGCTCAGAATGCTGCTTCTGTTAATGAGCCCCCCAAACGCTCAGACCACCACTTCTTATATTAAGCGCCTCACCACTCAGCTACTTCTGTTACTTAGCGCCTCAAGCGCTTACAATGCTATTTCTGTTAATTAGCGCCACAAACGATCAGAACAAAAAGGGGATTATGGTGTCCTACACATGGATGTTTTTCAAAACCACTGCTGAAGCTGTTTTATTTGGTCAGCTGATCATTTTATTTCAGCAAATGTTCACCTTCTGTAATATTGTAGATTTGCTCACACCCTAGCATGTGATGCATTTTGAAAAATATGATTTCCCTTATGATAAAATACCTGGAGATAACAACTTCCAAGGACGACCAACTTAATTCTGCCAGCCTACGAAAGATAATATCCCTATGTGTGCTTTGTAAGGTAAACGCCTTCAAAATTGAATACATCGGGGATTGTATTCCTTGCTAGTTTACCCTTTGTACGCTGTATGCAATATGGGATGGTTCGTTATTTAAACAAAGACAAATTGAAATTACCTTTTTGTTATTGGATCAACGTGATAACAGTCGTTCCGTGGCATTGTATGATATTGTATATATGATACGATGGAGCGTGTGTCGTCAACACAATTGAGGAAGGGTGCACCACATGGTATGTAGAAAATAGAAATAGCACTTATGGTCTAGAGGAAAAAAGATGTTATAACTTATTAATCATTCATATTCTGCATGGCGAGTTGTTTCACTATGTCAATGTTCATAACAGCCATTTGAACACGTTGCATACAAAAGACTAAATACTAAAAATAACCAACAATGCAATAGCTAATTTACTGAATTCTTTTATCTTATTTGATTAGAAGTTGTTACTGCCCATGGCGGCAACATGATCCTGTCAAAATGATTTCAAAATATTTAAATGTACGTGTACAATTAAAATTGATATTATGCGAAATGCACGTATCTAAAGGTTAATACATTCAGCAGTCACCAGCAATGATGAACTGACGTCATGCCATTTGGCAATTGGATAATTGCCTGAAAAATGTTGTATCGCAAACTCTTTAAGTTGTATCATATAAAGGAAGCGGTATTCCATTTGCAATATGACTGATTAAGTTATTTCTATGAATTTAACCTTTCGGTGATGAAATCATTATGCAATATTTTGTTCCTAGCTAAATGTCTTCTAGACTATGCGTGGCTGTCAACCAATTTAATTAAATTAACTTAATTAACTCGGTCCATGCCAGGCTACCAGCGCATCATGAAGTTGAGTGGCCCATTGCTTGCACAACATGTCACAATTATTAGGAAGAATGGCTGAACCTAAATTCTGACGTGACACTGTGTGCTTTGGAAATGTGAAGTGCTGCCTCGAGTCCTATCGCATCGTATTCAATTTCGTTACGGCAAATATGTGTCTAAATCCTGCGACCATTGCAGTATATGGCTCCATTACTCGCTAAACTTTAGCACCTAGATTACATAATCTAAATGGCAAGGTAAGTATGCATGTAAGTTGTTGCTATATGTGAAACTCATTTGACTGTGGACTCTTGCTGCTTTTTCAAGCATTTATAAATTAGCACATTCATCAAAGATATACAAGTCCCGGATTTTACTGATTAACTTTTCAATTGTCAAACCTGAGTTACATTATGTCCAGTGTGACGTCAGCTAACGCGTGATATAATTGCATATGCCGTCCGATACTTGCGTGTTTGATCGGATCCGGCCATGGCATGTATTGAGTCAAAGGCTGAGAATGATGAGCATTTGCTGATATATGTTTGATTGGGCTCACCGCTTCGATCATTCACTAAAGGATCGGACATCATAATAAAAATATCACTTGCTGTCTGACGTCACAAACAAGCTGACGTAGGTCCGTCACGAAAGTGGCAATCCTCGATCAAGAAATTGTCTGAATTGTATGTCCATGACACATTTCCATTTGAATAAACAGTAAGTACAATCATTCGAAACTAAAATGACTGGGACTATTGCTGTTATAGGAGGTAACAGCCTCAGTCAGCCTTAGTCCAGGAATGAACTGCAATGTGACGCGCAAGATCGGTTGCCGCATATCGTCACAGTCGGTTGAAAGTGCGCCAGGTTCACGGTATCTACATGTCTGTCATATACTGTTCGTGTTACCTGACTGAATTATGAGCGGCGTATGTATAAACGTGTTATGTTTTAACATATGCGCTTTAAAATTGTATGTGTAGAAACACACCATTTATTAGCTTTATATCTGCTTCCAAAGTATTACGTGCGTATTTATAAATGTATACGAGAAAAAAACGGTATGTCAAAACCATGACGTCATACAAATATATGGGCTTTAAAATGTGCGAATATTTCAAACCTGCCCACTATAGAAATGTCAGGCTATTCATTAAAACCGTGCCCTGTTTTACCATTAAAAAACCAGTGTCTGTATGTAACTCCTCTTGTGTCAACAGCACGTCAAAGCGCTCAAAATACTACTTGATATATCACTTACACTTTTTGACGGCCAATATTTGTCAAGACGTTTTAATTTTAGAAGACAATTTTTGTAAATTGACCACTGTATTTTTTCCGCCGGCTTGACCATTAAACGGGTAATAGTGAAGAAAAGTAAAGATTTTACTTAGCCAGTGTCTATCTACAGGCCGAGAGAAGAGTATTTTTGAAAATATACCACTAGCCAGTCATTCTAGTGGTACATATTAAAGATACTCTTCACTAGTCCTTTCAAATAGACCCTTGGAAAGTTGTTTTTGTCAGTTTGACTATTAAATGGTTATGCTGACACAAGAGGTGTTAAGCAATATCCGGCTGTTCGTAATCTGTTGACCGTCCAGTCGTTAGTTTGCCGAGAATTCGCACATATATCGAGGGAAGTGATACTGATGCTGTAGGTTATGGAATTCGTCACATCTTAATTACTGTATGTCCGTAAACGTGCCATGATTGTCGGCGTCATGCATTATTGAGAGAGATTCCTACCTGTAGTAATAACCGTGACTTGGTTATATTTGTATCTGGATCCAGACATGTTGCTGTAGCGAGAAGTCTCGCAGTAACCAGTAGCTGATTACTGGTGAATCCCGTGGTTTAGGCGTGTATAGCGTGGGTGTGTCAGTAGACCCATTCTTGTACAGTGCCATGAGCACGCCAATGGCGATTATCGCCTGCGAGTTGCGCAGTCATCTTTATCATTGTCCTCATTAACATCGTTGCCATCACCATCACTCCGAGTAGCTGCCAGGTGCGCAGTCGTCTTCGTCATCGTCGTCGTCGTCGTTGTTGTCTTTACCATTGTCCTCTCTTTTGAACAGCTGCGTGCCGCACAGACTCATTTATCATCGTCTTCGACATCGGCTTCATTACTTCCATTGCCAGCAGTGTCTGTACCGTTCACCCGTATGTCATACAGTGATCCTCGTCTCGTCACCGTCATTAACTGTCATTACAAGAACCGTTACAGTAGGCATATGCACAGTTAGCGTAATGCAGTTGAGCCAGCGTACTGTGGTGCGTTTTGTGTGCCCCGTCACATTAGAGTATGTGTTGAGCGTTACTTAACAACATCTCATTGACATGCATAATGTAGTATTTTAATGCGTTTATTACGATGTAATTATGATTTTTTAAACATTAATGTAGTAGTATGGCACCGTTAAAGTGGTTTAATTGTATGTGCCACATGTGTGCATGTAATCGGAGCTGAAATTAGTGTACTGTGCTTGGTTTTTGTGTGAACTGTGTGTAATAGTAAATGAAGCAAAGCTGTTAGGCTTATGTATTAAGGACAACCTTTCATGGCAGCAGCATATTAGAAAAATGTGTAACGAAATCGCTTCACTTATTTATATGCTAAAGAAAAATACGAAATACACGAATGTGGAAGAACGAATAGATTACTGTTGCCTTGTGTATTATGCTGGTACACCGTCATTGTTAAATACGCTTTAAAAATTACCAATGCGCGCAGCTAGAATAATAGTATAAGTAGCCTATAGGACCCCATCAAAAGAAATGTACGAAAAATTGAACTGGACAACGGTAATAACGAGAATGGCAATAAGACCAACACCGTGACATATAAATCCTTATAGTGGAGTGGCTTAGGGGAAAGATCGTGACCTGCTGGAACAAAGCACCAAATTTGGCACAGATGTACTCGAGTGAAATACGAAGCATTTTGGCGGGGACTGCCAAAGTCTAAACATCAAGGTCACACAGAGCTCAAGGTCAAAAGTCAAATTATGCGTTTTTCCATATTGTCTCGATGGAATGACCGTGACGCACTATAACAAAGCACCCCATTTGGCACAGATGTATTAGAGGACAATCGAATTGTGTGTTGTTTTCATAATGTACATAGAATTACTATGACATGCTGTATCAAAGCCAGTTTTTTGTATTGATGTACCTTAGTCAGTGGTGTTCCTGGGTTCATTGTTCAAAAGGATAATTTGAGGTCTTGGCCCCTCCCATTATAAATAAATGCGGGAAATGTTAATTTAAATGGTACATTTGTATTCTGAGGTTGGAAAATGTGCACAACACGGTTTGGTATAATGCAAATCTCTCTAGAGGACTTGCCAAACTAAGGTCAATTTCAAAATGTGAAAGTGTGGTGGGGTCTTATTTCCAAAATAGAAACATAAACGTGCTGTCTAAACCAACAGTTGTATGTTCAATTGTGTAATTCCAATCATGGCAATTGCACTGAGACTACATGCATGGTTTCAAAGTCAGTCGATCAAAGTCAAATTGTCTCACAACTGTCATGACAAAGGCCCAATGCTGTGCATGCGAGACCTGCATTCCTACACTTGCAATACTTTGAACAACTAGGCGTCGCCTTGCATCCACACTTGATTAATTCTCTGCAGCTAACAGTGGCAGCTGGTAGAGTTGTCCACAATGGGCACCACACAGTGTCTCATTTGGTCCACCCACAGCCGTCAGGAGTAGGTGCAGATATAAAAAACAAGCATGAAATTGTTGACGATTTTCCGATTTTTCCTCAATTACATAGTAAAAATCGCGATTTTAAAAATAAATCAAACTTCACGATTAAATCGAAAAATCGCGCAAGTCTAATATATATATATATATATATATATATATATATATATATATATATATATATATATATATATATATCAATCAGATGACGATGCTTCAGTAAGATGGCTTGTCGTAAGATCACTGTTTTACATAGTATGCATCATCCCCACGCCGGGTTAGAGAGGATGACAGCATATTTAATGACCAAGGTAATATATTTCATGGTAATAATCAAATGTGATAACTAGCCTTGTACCAGTTTTCTTAGAGAGGTGCAGTTATTTGTAGTGTGGCCAACGTAGCGAAAGATTCCATAGTTAGATATGAGTATGGCCAGCCTTCAAATGTGACCCGCAAACACGTATTTACGTGTGAATTCGATGTACAGAATCAATCTGTTTTAAGCGAGTGAACAACTTTGTCACTCAGCCAAATCTCGTGGGATTCTAACATGTATTAGCAAAGGTTAGCAAGTCTTGTACCATTTGACAGAATTCCCATATTTCCCATAACAAATATGCCAACCACAGAATAAATATCCAGCTCCATGTATATAGGAAATTATTAAATCACGGAACGACTCTAAACTTCTGAATTATACATCACATTCTGACAGGGGAGACTTGGTGTGATTGATACAAACCCGTAAAGAATATGATCCGCTTACAGTCTCTGTCTTCTTAGTAATGTATAAATGCTCTATTATCAGACACTGTATGCAGTGGCTCTGGCCACCTGGTGTCATAGTCGGAATAGATAATCACAAAAGAAGGTGGTTATAGCCATAAGGATGTGAATGATGTGTTCCTGGGTCATGGCCTTGTTACTGATAATACAGCTTCATGGGCCGGCCACAGATCAATACAGGGACAAATAACATGTTTATGTTACACATTTTGAAACTTATTTCATGGGAAGCTATTACCCGTACCTGTCATGGCAGAAACTCGTCCCTGTGAAATTGCATTGACAATGGTCAGGAGTCTACATGAATGGTTGCTTTAAAATCGCCATTTCTCGATGGCAGTTCAGTGGTCAAATCCTGACATAGCAATTCTTATGTAATCAACCACGGGTATCAGTGATACTGTACAACTATGATATCCAGACAGATCCAATATAAAGACGCTTCTAGGTAGCCAGGAAGACCTCCACTGCAAACACCTCCGTACAACCACCCAACATTGGTAGGCACCAGTCTAATCTCAAATGGCGTGTCATACATCGTATGTAACACAGGTCCCACTGTCGTTGAAAGCGGCCTAGATGGAATTCCACTAGAGCAGCCTTGACGGAGAGCCTTCGATTTCACTGTAGCCTACTGGAAGCCAACACCTGCAAAGCATGCATACGACGGCACTGTACTAACATGCTAGCCCTGCATATGTACCGAGCTAAACAAAGCAGGGTTGAGTACACGTATGACCAAATATCAGCTGGCGGAGACCAGCCTTGTCACTCAGGATAATAAGCAATGGCCAGAGAAGAGGAAGAAGGACTGATCGCAGCTTCAGGATGTTTTAAAAATACTGCAAACAGTTAGATATGTACTTTTCGGGGGAAAAGTCGATCTCTACAACCCTAATCGCATCTATTCGAGATCGCGTGTGGCTGTATGAGGAGTATGTCTGTATAAGCTACTCTTTGATATATAGATAGATACATGCATGGCGTTTTCGTATCGCTCCGGATTACTATGTGGCCGAGTGTGGAGTGACATTTCCCGTCAAAGGCGATTCTTCTCTTTGGCTATTCTCTGATATATAGCATTCCAAGAAAGAGACACATTATTATATCATGAATAACTAATAAGTGCTAGGAATCATGTACCTGCTTAGTGGCGATGTTTATGTCGCTAAGTGTGCTGCTGTCAGTAATGCTGATGTGTAGGTCGGTGGTACTTACGTAGATTTAAACCAATAGTTGTACAGTATAGTACACAGAACATCTCTGCTGGGCTCATACATACGCCAACGTTTTGCTTCATCTGATGTTTTAGAGGGATCTAACTATCCCACGCCCATTTCAAGTTAAGCCCCGCCCACTATGTGCGTGTATTAGATTCAATCATTGGAACTCTGAATCTCCAGACTCCCCATTTCAAGGGAATTATAAAAGTAGCATCTTGATCATTTTCATCTAATTTGAGAGGGGGCTGTGAGTCAAACTAGTTTTTAAAATTGTCACCAGATTGTTTATCATAAGAATCTAATAACATACTATTCGTTGAATTTCCTGACGGACTTTTCGACATGCATTTTGATTGAAAGTCAGCTAACACGTGACATATGTGGTTATGACCGCATACACTTGAGTGACGTGTGCATATGCATACATGGATATATTAACGTCAACCCGCAAAAAAAATACGAATCCTTTCTCGGCTTCTTCACATATAATATATTTAGTGTCAAAAAGACCGTGATAACGTAGATTGAGGAGCCTATGTCTAACAAAGCCGCCACTCATGTCCCGGTGGCAATCCTGGCAGATTCTATAGTCAATTCATCCAACCGGATCTATTATCGATGTCATACTTAAAGGCGGCGATCAGCTTGCAGAATGTGTTAACAATTCATGAATCCATTTCGCGACTGAATCATAGAACGTCAACTACGGGACGTGTATTCTGACGTCATACTCATTACGTCATGAATGATTCAATTAAGCCCGTCTTTAACGCTTAATAGCCCGACACGTTGTAAGAATTGTATGTTTTTTGCTATTTAAGGAACATGTTGTTGAATAGTTTGAAACTAATTTGACTGGGCGCTGTTGATGCCATAGGCAGCAACAGCACCCAGTCAAATTAGTTTCAAAATATTAAAGAGCTTACTAGTATAGTTTACTGGAAATTGATAGTCAGGGAGTTCTGAGATCGATCACAACAAGAGCGAGGTGTGGATGGATTTTAGATAGAGATTGGGGAGCATAGCAAAAACAGGAAGGATCTATTCCTTCCACGGAACGGATGTGACCCGATCCTTAGACATAGAGACAGTTTTAGAGTGTGTAATTAGCCAAGTTGTTTCCTCATAGGCCATGATTCGAGTGTGCAATTAGCCGGATTCTTGGCGCAAATCCCACTGCCTCTCCGGCCTGTCTGTCTTGTGCAAAACGTGTCAACCATGTGTGCGCAAAGTAGTTGACATGGACAGTGCCACAGATTGTTAAATGCTGTGCTAGCCATGGTAGGCCGTTGATAACAGGATACAGCACGTGCTACGTTCCAAGCCAAACTCGCACATAGATGCGCGTCATGAATAGCAAACTGAAGAATCATATGTGCGTGTGAAAGCGTGTCTAAAAAATAAACATTGTTTTGAAAGCTATAACCATTTGAACCATGTTATCAGTCCCATTAATGAGAGCGACTGGTTCCTAGCAGGTCTCCGAAGTTAACTCTCTGTAACATTTTTGCTTTAGCTATAACTGCACGTCAGCAGGTGTTCACCTAGGCTCTAGTCAGCTATGACTTCATAGCACCAGGATTCTGGTAAAACGTGGGTCCGCTTTCGCATCACCTCAGTTTCAGCGACCACCATAAACCGACAGTAGCCGTTGAATGCTAATGCAATGAATGAAGGTCACTGTTAATAGAGCAAGATACAATGTGTCAATATAATATACACGTGTCATCGTTCACGTGAAAGCGTCACCGGCTTGTGTTGGATAGCACATCTATGTCGTACAAGCAATGGTCGTGTGCGATATTGTACTGAATTATCTGATGGTATGATCTGAAGTCATAATATAAATACATCCCTTGTTAGTTGATCTCACAATCGAATAGTTTAGGTGTGTCTCGAATGTGGCTAAGATCAAACATTATGGCGTTTGTGAACCTAAAGTTGAAGAAACAGTCTGTTCAATAATTTGAAACTTATTTGAAAGAGAGCTCCTGTGGGGTTATTGCCAGTCACAACTTCCTATCAAATTAGTCTCGCTCAGCCAGCCACCCATCCATCCATCCATCCATCCAGCAATCCCCCATACCATCCATCCGCATTGTATACACATGCCTGTCAGCATGCATGCCTGCCTGCCTACCTGCATGCCTAAGTGCGTCTACGTCTTTTGGGTTATCGGCGGGCCTGCCTTCCGGAATGTCAGTCTGCGAAACTGTCTAGTTGCCAGAGTGCCTGCCTGTGCTTATTCCTAAATTCAATAATACAATATTGGTCTGACGATGTTAACATATAAATATCTAGGGTGAAATGAAGGGTATCATTCCATAATCTACACGCATTTAAAGGTCTGATCAAACCGCAAATCTTGAGATTCTTTCGAAACTCTAGGTACAGGCAAAATCTGAATGACGCATGCTCTACTCTGTGTAATGCTTTGAAAGCACGAGGCTATTCATCCCGTTTTCTTCGAAAAATTAAAGCAGATACCATCAATGCACTTGAAAATATAAAACCACATAGCGGGCGCGTGTTTGAACCTGTCATAATTAAATACAACAAACCAATCATGTGTAACCGATACGTTTTTAAGTGCGACAAAACAGATGCAAAGTAAACCACTTTTTTGTAAACCAAGACACATTCCTGAAATTTCAAACTATGTGCGTACGTGCGTGCGTGCGTGCATCATGTGCATCGTGTGCGTGCGTGCGTGCTGCCTGTGTGCATCGTGTATATGTCTTAATAATGTAGGATCAATCCCAGCCTTCACCTGTTGAAGCGGCCAACAGTACTGCTTAGTACACTTTACCCCAACTAACGTCAAGGGGTACCACTCTAAGTAAATCTAAACATGGTCTCGGTAGGACAAATTTAGGTAAAGACATTTTTAATTAAATTCCTGCACCAATGCGGGTTTGTTCAAAGCAAAGGCAGACATAGAGACATACAGGCAGACAGGTCTGTCTGCGAAACTGTCTAGTTGTCCGTGTGCCTGTCTGCGCTTATTCCTAAATTGAATAATACAATATTGTTCTGACAATGTTAACATATAAATGCCTGGGGTGAAATCAAGGGTATTTTTGCACATATGGATCATGCAGTGTCATGGAGATAAGACATGGTTTACTGTATTGGCCTTCCCTATAACAGATCATGATACAACAGTTTTTATCTACGCGCAAACCACGCGCGTATGGAAGGCCATCACCGCCAAAAATACAAAATGCAAATGGAACAGGCTAATTCCAAATAGACCAGAAAGAAATACCAAACAATCCAGGCAACTCCGTCAAACAGAACAGACTAATCCCAAACAGAACAGACTAATGTGTCAAACAGAACAGGCTATTGTCAAACAGAACAGACTATTGTTAAACAGGGCAGACTATTGTTAAACAGAACATGCTATTATCAAACAGAACAGACTTATGTGTCAAACCGAAGAGACTAATATCAAACAGAACAGGCTATTGGGAAACATAATAGATTATTGTCAAACAGAACAGACAACTGCGACCAACAGAACAGACAACTACGACAAACAGAACAGACATCAATGACAAACAGAACAGACAACTACGACACACAGAAAAGACAACTACGACAAACAGAACAGACAATTACGACAAACAAAACTGACAACTACGACAAACAGAACAGACATCAATGATAAACAGCACAGACAACTACGCCAAATGAATTAGGCTAAAGTCGAATAAGCTATTTAGTCAAACAAACAGGGCGCCACTCTCGTCTCTATCCAAGAGAAGATAACGCTTCAGTCTCACTTGGTACCCCATAGATGTATTTACTAGAGAAAGCGCGCCGTATACTCCACTATTAGCGCTCAGCCAGGCAGGTGTTGCTGTTAGTATGGCAAAAGAGCGACTAGCGGCACTATGTATACAAACAAACCCTTGTTGCGTAAAAACTACTCGAGATTTTAAAATAAAATTTGGAACATATATAGAAGGGTCTTTTTTTTAAAGAATACCATATTTTCAGGCATCTTAAAAGTAAATTTTGTCAACGGAATTCCTTTCAAAATAGTCAGCAATATGCATTACTGTTGTTGCTCTATACAGTGTCTAAGTAGTCAACAAACAAACCACTGTTGAGTAAAATCTAATAACGAGTTTTAAAAATTAATATTGGAACATAATTTAAATTATTTAGATGGACATATGTTTTAAATAATCCCCAATTGTCAGTGATATTTGTACCTGAATCAGCGAAATCATTTTCAAAATGGTTAACAATCTTCGTATTTACCGTACCTCCCATTATATAGGCATATTATCAACATAAGTAAACATGTGTTAAATGGTAGAGAGAAATCAGCTTACTTTAAAACTGAGATTGGAAATCTTAGATGTCTGAGAGAGTCAAAGTTTTCAAAAATAGTCTACCAGTTCTATATTTAGCCACCTTGAAATGTTAACGAGTAATATAACGTTTGTTAAAAAGTAACTTTGAGTCAAATTGTTTTCAAAATGACTTCTGCTATTTTTTAATATAATCGGCGGAACAGTCACCCCACCCCCCCACCCCTCCCAACAATTGTGATAATACATTAGGCCCTATTCCTATTGTGGCCACGCCCCTTACCATGCCCATTCCATCCACCACCACCAATCCCCTCCAAAAAGCACCAATCATGGGCACATGTGAGAAATGGCTACCCGGTCTTCTGCGTCCAGGCTAAGCTGATCAATACAATTCTCAAGCTTTCAGGGGGTCATGGAAGGGAAGAATGAGTATTCATGGAGAAAGCTATGCTTAAAGACAGTATGATTGAGCACTGGATACATCATCATATATAGGTATTAACACGTGTTCATATTTGGTTGCAATGTGGTGAAGAAATCCAGAGGTATAAGACAACATGTAGTTAATCTACAGAAAAATTAACGGTAAACCTAACTTGAAAAACTTGAATATTGCTCAAGGTCACGATCACATTGACCATGTGACCTCACTTTCATTGCACTACCTTGGGGTAACCATGTGTCCAAATTTAGTTTCAATAAGGTAACCATGTGTTCGAATTTAGTTTCAATAGGATTAACTGAGATGTGACAATATATGCAGAGCTTAAACCATTACCAAGACCTTAACAAAGGCTGGAAGCCGACAGCCAAACATACAGCTTAACCAAGGCAATCACTGTATTGGTGAAAATTCTAATTTTCTCCAATAACTATGGAATCCAATATGGCCGCCAAACACGCTATATATTGATAGGCCCATAGCTTGTTTTGATGGATCAAATTCTCTTGAACAAATTTTAATGGCCCTTAGTCCCTAATCATATATCACAAATTTCCACCTGATCGCTTCAGCCGTTCTGGGGAAGAAATAGTTTTTGCGAAAACAAGGGCATCCAAGATGGCCGCTGAACCATTTGGTCAATCAAGTTCCCTTGAACAAGCTTGAGTGAGCTCTTGCCTAGATCATAGTTCAATCAGGTTTCAATTGATCCCTCAAACGGTTTTGAAGAAGATTTTTAAAGACATTTCTAAAAATCGGCCGAAATCCAAGATGGCCACCGACCAAATTGTCCTATCGGCTTCGTTTGACCAAAATGAAATCTCTATGCCATAAGGATGCGTTCTGCCAAATATAATTCAAATCGGCCCTGAAGTTCTCGAGAAGACATTTTAAATTTCCCATTGCTTCAGTATGGGAGCTTTTGGCGAGAAAATTATCTAAGATGGCTGCCAAACCGTTTATCCAACAGTTTCGAATATTGCAAATTTGAGACCAGAATACCTAAAACCCTATATAAAACGAATTTCGGCCTCAAAATCCATCAAATAAAAAAATCCAATATGGCTGCCAAATACACTATCTGCTGATTGGTCCACCGCGGCCATGGTTTTTGACGACTCAACTTCTCTTGAACAAACCGTAATGGCCCTTAGTCGCTAATTATATATCACAAATTTCGGCCTGATCGCTTCAGCAGTTCTGGGGAAGAAGTCGTTTTTGCGAAAACTAGGTCATCCAAAATGGCCGCTGAACGATCTTGTCAATCAAGTTCGCTTGAACAAACTTGGTTCAGCTCTTGCCCTAGATCATATTTCGTGAGTTCTGAATCGATCCCTCAAATGGTTTTGGAGAAGAAGATTTTTAAAGACATTTCTAAAAATTGACCGAAATCCAAGATGGACGGACGACGGACACACGATGGACGGTCACCACGACATAAGCTCACTTGGCTTTTCAGGCCAGGTGAGCTAAAAAATCATCATCATCATCGTCATTGTCATCATTATCATTATCAACACTACCAGCGCCATGGCTGCCACCACAACCACCATTCTCCTCCTCTTCCTCACCCTCTTCTTCCTCCTCTCCATCATCATCATCATCATCCACAGCACCATCATCATCATCATCATCATCTCGCCATCTTTTCCGCCACTACCACCATTACTACCACCACAATCACAACTACCCTCACCACTACCGCGAACAATACAACAACCACCACCGCCGCCATCACCACCGCCACCACCACAACCAACACGACCGCCGCCGCCGCCGCCGCCACCACCACCACCACCACCACCGCCACCACCACCACCACCACCGACAACAACAACAACCGCCACCAGCACCAACATACACAGCCACCACCACCAAGAGAATCACCACTAACACCGTCAGTGTCACCGCCAGCAGAAGTAGCAGCAGCAGAAACAGCCAGAGCAACGGCAAGTAGTAGTAGTAGTAGTAGTAGTAGTAGTAGTAGTAGTATTAGTAGTAGTAGTAGTAGTAGTAGTAGTGGTAGTAGTAGTAGTAGTAGTAGTAGTAGTAGTAGTAGTAGTAGTAGTAGTAGTAGTAGTAGTAGTAAGTAGTAGTAGTAGTAGTAGTAGTAGTAGTAGTAGTAGTAGTAGTAGTAGTTATCGGATAATTTTTAATTGCTATTCCGCAGCAGGTATACATCTTCCTGTCTGTCTGTCTGTCTCTCTGTCTGTCGGTTGGTCGACCCGTCAAATTTGTGACATTTTACCAAGGCTGCATATGTCGCATCTATACCACTTTTGCATTTGAAAGCCGGTAACTTAGTAGATACTCATTATATCGGCTATTAACTAGCTTATGGGCAAAACATTTCCCAACGTGTTTGTTCTAAGCTTTTCTAGGAGCATATTATTAGCTCAGCTGACCTGAAAGATTATGGCATGGCGACCGCCCATCTAACGTTCTTCGTCCATCCGTCGGTAGGCTTTAATATATCAAACGAGAATTTTGATTGATCAATTTTTTTGGTGGTCATATTTGCTTTTCCGACAATTTCCCGGAGCTCTTAAAACGTACCTCCTAAAGTGCAAGTTCGTATTGCGGTAGGCTCTATAACAGATACCAGAATTTGTATTGGTCTGTTTCTTCTACGACTACATTGGGGTTTCCTGACTTTTTACTGAAATACTTTAAGAGGATGTTTTCCATCTAAATCAATGCCCCAATTTCACTTAAAGATGGGTGGAACGATCACATGGTCGTACGCTTCAACACATCCAGAATTTTAATTGGCCATTTTGTTTAGATATAATGCCTATTTTGGATATACCGAAAATTGTCCTGAAATCCTTAAAAACATATCGCCTCCTAAAACACGCCACAAATTTTAATCAAATTTCGGCGGAAGGATCTTATTGCGGTAGAAGCTATATTACTAATTTTGAGTGATCGATTTTTTTTGGATTTTACCAAAATCTTTCAGGAAATCCTTTAAATAAAATAAAATACTACGCCTCCGTTATCTATCCCCTAATTTCAATGAGACTTGTGTGTAGCGATCATAGTGTGGTATATTTCAATCAACACCCCTAAAGAGAAATTGGATTGCTCAATTTATTTCGCGACCATCTTGGATTTCCAAATATCTCCAGGAAATTGCTTAAATATTACTCCTAAAATACCCTGGCACAATATGTACTTTGAAGATTACCGTAGGCTAAAATTTTAGTGTTTTGTAGCACCTGTCTTTTCTAGTTTGAAATGTCGATATGTCCCTTGGCTATCTTGTTAGAAGTAATTTATTATTGGCGAAAATTAGAAGTTTTGCTAATATATTTACGGGTCCCGTTATGCCGTCTGTCTGTCTGTCTGTTTGTTTGTCAGAGTCTAATCTCGATTAGGTTTTTATCTCCAGATCGGTTCACCCGAGTGGGACTAAACTTGGACACATGCTTCCTTATATCAGACGTATGGAGCACAATGAGGTCAAAGTTCAAGGTCACTGTGACTTTGGTATAAAACTCAATTTGTGTATGATTAAGTTGTTGCTTTAGCTCAACATATTGTCTTATATTTCCGGATTGGTTCACTCTACTTGAATTTAACTTGGGAACATGGTTACCTATGTCAAGTGGAATGCTATTGAGGTCAGAGGTCACGGACATTGTAACATTTGTATACAATTCAGACTTTAACAGCTTGGTCCTGCTTTTTTTCATTTTTTGCTATTTTTGTCTAAGGAATCAGCAGCGCATCTGGCCTTTGTTTCAGAATTGGCAAAAGTATTGGAACTAAGCATCGTCATATAGTTACCTCAACCCTCAGGAACATCACAGTCATTCAGACGTTTGAGGTCAAAGTCATTGTGATCTTGATACAAAGCTAGATTTGAATTTCAAAGCACACGATGGCAAGATTTTAATGATGAGTAGCGCTTTGACAATTTCCGGTAAATTTTTCATAAAATCTAAGATTTTCAGCCCAAAAATTGAACAATCTAAATTCTGCATGCACATTCTGAATCCCGGTTAATGAGGAGTAGCGTTTGTAAACAAAGGTAGACGGACGGACGACGAATGACAAATGGTCGACATGCGTATCAGTGACCATGACTTTGGACCCTTTGCCCCCAACACCATTATGTGATGCCGTATTATAAGGAGGCACATGTCCCAGTTTGGGTCCAGTATGAGTAACCAAATATGAGATAGGGACCTATAAATAGAAAAATTGAGCTAAACGGAAAAATGTTAAAGTTGAAAAAAACCCAGAATTCTCCCAAGATCAGTGACATTGACCTTTAACCTTCTGACCTCAAGATCACTGTGTGATGGCGTGTCATTATAAGGAAGCGTGTGCCCAAGTTTGGGTTCAGTATAATTAATCAAATATGAGATATAAAAAGAAAAGTTGAGCTCGTAAAGTCGAGCTAAAAGTTCACAAAATAAAATAATTTTACAGCAAAACTGCATTCTCCGTCTCAGTGCATCTGGATTTCATTTCAAAGATTTTCTGAGGGACGACCCCAGTCCCAGCTCCCCAACCCCTACTAATTCTGTGTCCATGGTCCCCACAAATCTAAATACGGCTTTATTATCTAATATAAAACTGTATTTGGGGGCTAATGTTTTGCTAATTCCGTTTATAAACATGATCCAGATCAGGCACTTATCAACAAAACTAGTACGCACCGCAACCCCACCCCGCCATACTGTGGATGATCATGCGTGAAAACGTTAGCATCCTGTCTTATTATTGCACACCTAAACCTGCGTATATAACGTCCACAATATACATGCAGGCCAGCAAAACGGCCACACGGAATTTATTAAAACAAGTTCCTTGCTAAATAGCTTTAGGGATCAAAAGATGGTAGTTTTTTTTAGCGTTATGCCCATCCATCTTAAAGGGCCACAATCCTTTAACGCCAACCCACCCAACCCATACTCAAAACAGGTGGTCGCTATAGAGAGGTCTGACCGCATTTTACTTCACACTCCATGAAACATCGGCTAACCCCCAACACCCTTCCCCCCCCCCACCCCGCCCACCCCCTACTAACCGACGCCTATGAAAAGTGTCTTGTATGGTTGCTGTGAAAATGAGTTGCGTTTTAGGGTTGGAAGCCAACAGATGACCTAAAATGTCCCGAGGTCATCAAGTACGCTGATGCAACGAATAACAATAATACGGTACGCGCCGCGTGTATTACATTTGAACTTACTCTTCTGAATAATCGGCGTCGGATCGGCATCGACTGTCGCCACTGTCACAGGCGTTGCTACGCTGTTGTGCATTGTAACAGACACAGTTCCAACCCCAATCGCTGGCAATTCATCTATTTAGCAGAGACATAGCATGGTTTAACAATTGTACTGCGTCATTGAGTGTATTTGGGTTTGTATGTGTCGCCATAATTGTAACGGCGTAGTAACGCTCGATAGTGAATAGTTATCTTCCCTTGGATAGAGACTGGAGTGGCGCGCTCTGTTTGTTTGACTAAATTTAATACCTTATTCGACTTTAGCCTATTCATTTGGGGTAGGCTAGTTGTCTGTTCTGTTTGCCATTGATGTCTGTTCTGTTTGCCATTGATGTCTGTTCTGTTTGTCATTGATGTATGTTCTGTGTGTCATTGATGTCTGTTCCGTTTGCCGTAGTCTTCTGTTTTATTTATCATTGGTGTCTGTTCTGTGTGTTGTAGTTGTCTGATTTGTTTGTCGTAGTTGTCTGTTCTGTTTGTCGTAGTTGGCTGTTCTCTTTGTCGTAGTTGTCTGTTCTGTTTGTCGTAGTTGTCTGTTCTGTTTGTCGAAGTTGTCTGTTCTGTTGGTCGTAGTTGTATATTCTGTTTGCCAATAGCCTGTTCTGTTTGACACATTAGTCTGTTCTGTTTGATAATAGCCTGTTCTGTTTGACATATTAGTCTGTTCTGTTTAATAATAGCCTGTTCTGTTTAACAATAGTCTGTTCTGTTTGACAATAGCCTGTTCTGTTTCACACATTAGTCTGTTCTGGCTGGCATTAGTCTGTTCTGTTTGAGGGCGTTGCCTGGATTGTTTGGCATTTCTTTCTGGTTCATTTGGAATTAACCTGTTCCGTTTGAGTTTTGTATTTTTGGCGGTGATGGCATTCCATTCGCGCGCGAATAACAAAATAACGCCATTGTATATGTATCTGACTTTTTGTTAGAAATAGCGCAATAATAGGCATGTTTAGGCTGCCATTCAATCGCGTGTTACATTGTCACACGTCCAGTGACGTTGGCATATGTTATATAGCAGAAGGGGTTGTGGTGGTGTGGTGGGGTGGTGGTGTTGTGGTGGTGGTGCCAAACGTTATCTGCTACTATGAGAGTTAACAGTGCAATTAATGTTGCATCGGCCATCTTCATAGCTGTTGTAGTTAGACCGCGCCTAATCAGCTAATGGCATCCCCTGGATAAAATTCTGTGCATGGACAATTTGGCATATTCTCTATCGATTCTCGTTACAACTGATTTCTTCAATTAGAAAGAGAATGCGAAGGATAATAGATTAATGGAAATACATCAGGGAACGCGAGGCCAAATTATAGATATTGTCGTCGAAAATCGCAAAAAAATAATGCATGTCTGCGAACTCTAAACATTTATTTCACGCAGCAAACAGTTCTAGATATAATAGCTAGTTATAATGTATACTGCGGCTGTTACATAGCGTTAGGAGGCGCAACGTGGCAGGTGTACAGCCATAGAGCAGGTATGACCGGTGATGTTAATAATTCCAGCTATAACGTCATATATGTAACGTATTATTTATTGAAAAAATTGTATTACAGTAACCATTTCAACAACTCATAATACGAATGGTGGTCCTCGTGCAGCAAGGATTTACTAATACGTGCCAATCCGAGTGTACCAGCGGGATTGTGATTTGGAATAATATGATTGTTGGCCCTTGTATGTGCGTGCATTCGTTGGTGCGTGCGTGTGTGCGTACGCGCGGGCCCGCTTGAGTGCAGGCGAGCGTTCGTGCACGCGTGCGTGCGTGGGTGGCTGTATGTGTTTGTGTGCGTGCGTGCGTGCATGCGTGCGTGCGTGCGTGCGTGCGTGCGTGCGTCCGTCCGTGCGTGCGTGCCTGCGTGCGTCCGTGCGTGCCTGCATGTGTGCTTGCGTGCCGCAATGTGTGCGTTCGTGCCGCGTGCGTCCGTACGTGCGTCCGCACGTGAATGTTTGTGACTGGTATAATTCTCTTACACGAGCGTCGTAAACAAAATACACTTCTATTACTCTATAAGTCGTACATGGACATTGCCCCGATCATATAACAGATATCATTCCTAGAAGAGTAAGAGTAGGTGATGTCACAGACTATAACCTTCGAAATTCTAAATATTGTATTCCACCGAATCACCATCGTGAAATATGTAAACACTCTTTCATAACCGAGATATAAGACTAAGATTAACACCCTCAGGTTGGGTTTCCAAAACAAATCTTACAAAACCATATAACGCGTGCAAGACCAATTCCCCACATATTGTTTATTTGATAAACGACTCGAAAATATCATAACGTGTACACTAAGAAGCCAACTAAATTATCATCTGTACCTATACCACATACTTGACCACCGCAACTGTTCTTACTGTCAACACCCAGAAACCACTTATCAGTACTTTTTTTTATGTCCAAGATAGGTAAATGAAAGACGCGCTTTATTTGATTCCCTTTATGAAATTACGACTGATATTGCCCTGGAAATTTTCTTGTAAGGATGTAATACATTTCCTACTGAAAATAATTAATATGTAATTAGAAGAGTACATACATGTATAAGAAAAACACATAGGTGTTAACATTATTACTCACGCGGCCCAAGTGTGTCTGTCAGCGTGTCTGCGTGTCTGCGTGTCCGACTCTGTGCGTGCGTGCGTGCGTGCGTGCGTGCGTGCGTGCGTGCGTGCGTGCGTGCGTGCGTGCGTGCGTGCGTGTGTGCGTGCGTGCGTGGATGCGTGCGTGTGGGCGGGTGTGCGTGTGGGCGCGCGTTCGTGTCTGTGTGTGTTTGCAATGTAGCCTCCAGGGGTACGGTTGCTCTGAAAATTCATCCTGTTCCTCGGCACCGCAGGTACACGGTGCGTTGGGCCAAAGATGCTGGTTAGCTAGTCTCGGGGATACGGAAGGAAAGTTGGAGTTGGTGCGAAGATCACTTTTCAGTGGGGCCGTACATGGAAGTTAAACCACACTGTTTCATCCTGGCTGTTAGTGTCACTGGTGTGTCGGTCCATAATTATAAATTTAGAAGTGCGACATGAAAATAAATATATTAGAGCTAAAGAGTCGTACTCGTTTGCCGCTAATTAAGTTTAGTATGTAAGATCGAATGGTGTTTGTTTATTTTGATCCTCGCCTGAGGTACCTCACCAATCTCTGATTCTCTGATCGATATAATCTATGAGGTATCCCCGCAAAGGAGGGTCCTAGCGGGGATACTTTAACGGGTTTATATAATATAAACTACATTATCTCAAGCCAGCCAAGATCTTTGGCTGCGAGAGGAAAGTGCCTCGCGCGGACCTCCGTCACAGGAAAATGCCTACAACGTCGAAGCGGAGGTGGAGAGGTGGGAAAATGGGACACTCTCATATTCAAACAATGCTAAGAGAGAGAAAATGAATCGACCTAGAGTGTAATTAAAAGTTATTTGTATGCACGCTGGTTTACGTGAAGGTGGGGTGACTGATTTCCGTAGAATTCTACAACATCACCTTATGTTGTTTAAAGATACTGATTTAGTGGATGCCGCCTTCTTCAGAAAACCTACTCTAACAGTTTGTTTGAGGTCTATAAGTTCCATTTTTAGGCCGCAAGTGGCTTTGTGTTTTCCTATCTTTAACAGAGAGGCCTGCCTGGCGAGAATGCTCGTTGCTCACTACGGGCATCGCCCCGGGGCATCCCCCTCAGACCGACACCGTGCAAACGTGTCCTCTGGTGGTAGCTTTGGAATCAAATAACGATCCCTCCGTTTACCGCAGCTCGACCACGACTAACAACACGGGGACAGGTCACATTACACAAGTATTTTTAGAAAGCACATATCGATTTAAGGTGGGGAGAAAGAAACAGATATCCGACTATGATGACCTTACTGTGAAGGCGCAGAGGGCTAGAAGGCCGCACCCAGTCACCGTGGAGTTAGATGGCGATCCGTGTCTTTATCCGTCAGCTAGCGTTTCCAGAGCGGACCATGTGAGATCCGCTCCCTGGATGTAATGTGTATTTGCTTTAGGATAAAAGAAGTTGCCCGAAAGAATGTACTGCTGGGTCAAGCTAATATAATTATGTTTTCGCAGTGATTCCTACTTTGGCCAAAAGGCTAAGCTAACACGTCTCCGAAGATACAGAGGGTGTGTATGCAGTCATCGACACTTTGATTCTTCCCGCCAAGTAACCCCACATAGTTTCTTAAATCAGTCCTAACCAACGTGGCGGAGGGAATCCAGGCAAGTATTAGGTCAGGTTGCGGAGAAGCGTTGGAAGAGACAACTACTCATTTCATAGAACTTAGGCGGCCCTATGGTAGGTGACGAATTTATACAATCTTGCCTGTGTGCGGATATGACGGATCCATATTTTTGCAGAATATAAATAACTAAACAAAAAGTATTAACTTGGATGGCCACTGCCATATTACAAACTATACAATATAGTACAAATATAAGGTCACAACCGACCTTGTGGTGCCTGTTAGTCATCAGCACATAAATAAAATAAATAAATACAATAAAATATGTAAAATATAAAATAAAGGTCACCTCCGACCTTGCGGTACCTCAAAAGTAGTCGGTACCTTTTAAAAATGGTAAAACAATATTATTACGGAGTACCTATTAGTCATCGATACAAACATGATCTTCTGTAGTCGTTGCTTTGTGGTTAGCCGCAGACGATCTAACTGATGTGGTTCATACTCAGGAATGGTAAGGAAGAACTCACATCTAGATGGCTAGTCGACAGTCACGTACGAACACATTGGAAGAATTATGCGGCTGTGAAATGTTCTGTACTAATGCGAATTTGAAACTGCCCCTTATATTACTGAAGGGCTACGGAAAAGAAAGTCGGACACACGATAGATCTTATGCTGCACAAGACAATATGCACTGCATAGTTCGTGTGGTGCATACAGCAATGTCCTTCTCCGGACTGTGGTAAACAAACGGTAATAGAAAGCACTAGACACGTACGGAGTTTGTCATACCACAGTGTTAGGGTGGTATGGCAGATCTGGCTGCAAAAGGCTGCACCGCAGAGAAGGTCCCCCTGAAGTGTGTTGGATTTTTGTAGAACCCTCTTTTAATTTAGATTTTGCCCCTGGTGATATATACCAGGAGCTTACAAAAGCTTCTTGCGGTGCGGTGCATGTGCTCCAGAGACTAGAGCACCGAACGTCAATGTTGCTAGTTATGGTCCACCGGTGCTAACAGTAAGCAGTACTATTGTATCTTTCTTCTCTGGCAGTCACACCACCAACAAGCTGTCGCTTGGAATTTCAGAGCTCCTTACTAAATGATGACGTCACGATATGACGTCTCTACCAATCAGCGTGCGCGTCGTCGCTGGTATGGTTACCCGACCACGTGCTCTGTCGACCTTCACCCTACCAAGCAGGTTCGATATGGTGGTGTTTATTTTAGATCGGAGCTCAAAATATTGGGTGAATATTCTCTGATATCTCAGACATCGCTGAACCGATTTCGATTCTGTAACACGTTTTGAAATCCTCGTTTGATTCTTCTAACCGAGGATGGCCTGCGTATAAGAAATGATGGGCACAGTCCCGGAATATGCACACGATGTCATTCTTTCCACACGCTAAGGCGCGCATGTAGGCTATCTATTACGGCCGCGCATGCGCACCGGGCCATCTCACGGACTCTAAGCCTCTCTTATATGGCCTATTTACGCGTATCATTCCACCCATGGCGGGGTCTGGGGCCGAGCTCGGACTGTCCCAGGTCCGGCCGTTCTGTACACGGATGAGCTGGGACGTTTCGTACCTGACCAGTCGAGCCGCGCTACACCATAGGTGCGTGCGTGCGTGCGTGCGTGCGTGCGTGCGTGCGTGCGTG
>JAVVLW010000291.1:0-50000 GCA_034401795.1 Chaetoderma sp. LZ-2023a | reverse complement strand
ATTTTGATGTTCTCAAGTTCTCAAGGAGGTGGATTACTTTTGACGTGTAGAACTGTTCCATTTACTGCAAACAGTGCTCTAGGTGTCACAATGAACACATAGTAGCCAATAGCATGTTTCTGATCGATATCGTTGCATGACCTGGCAAGAACCATTAGCCTTCTATATGAATCCCCTGTCTCCTTCAGATCTAGTCTCGTCTCGAACCTTCACGGCCATCGTTTTTCTAGCAGACTTAAACACATTGTGGCTTCATGCGTGCTCAGAGGCTGACATCACTATTGATTCACTTTGATGCTCACGATCTGCAGTACATAGTTATCTGGTACATAGGCATGGGTGATCACGGTGCAGGGTGTAGCGCGGATCGACCAGGCGGGTACTGGCCATCACAGCCAAGCTGGGTACGGGCCGCCAGTCCTGGATTCGTTCCCAAAAGCGCACCCCCTGGGTAGAGCAATAAGCGTGTATGAGCCTATACGAGAGGCATTTCGTCGTGAAAACAACTAAGTTCGTTAGAACGTGTGGTGTGCATGCGCGCACTCTGACGCGTCCTCGACGACACGTGTGTCGAAATTGGGAGCGAATGTGTACCTGTAGTGTACCGAGTTGGTACTCGTAAATATCCATAATTTATTTATTTTCGTCGTTCTTAGCATTAATCAAGATCAGGATTTGACGAACTTTTCAAAACTGCAAACCATTTTAAAATCGGTCTAGAGATGGTCGAGTTATCATCGAAGCTCCCAGTCAAAATATACTTTGAATATCGCTATAACGTTGTAATCGCGTATATATACATAGCTAAATACACAGTGATTTGTGTACACGTGACCTACTACGTCACTACACATATCTATGCATATCGTAATACATAGTTATGTGTGTATACGTCACAGTATTCTAGCACGCTTATTGGTTGACACAGCGATCTCTGGTTGGTTCAGGCAGCCAGCTCTGACGTTCCAGCATGTATAAAAGGGGGTGCAGGCCGAGAGTCGAGATCTGACTGGAGGTGTGGACTAGACAAGTGACCCGGAATACCTGCGGATAAGAACGATACAGAACATCCCCCGTGGTTCCTTGCGGCTTTGAGCTCACCCACACTTAAAAGCAGTTCCCGGCTAATCCGCATATATTCAATTTTGGATGCTCCCGGACAGTCATCTGGGAGCAATAATAACCGAAAGTTATGGTTCCCATTTTCGAACACCTATAAGCGGAACTTTTTGCAGCAGGGTCCTTGTGACCCATTATGTAAATTCTACACATTGTAGAGCAGCGATGTGTCTTGGTGGATGATTCGCTGGATCTGCCCACCACGCGAAAGTGGACTTCAACCCCCCGCACTACATGTCGTGTGGCCACCTTTATAACTTTTTGACCTCAGTCGAGTAGACTTTGCCCGGTGCGCCGCCAGAGCTATGCGACGCACCCCACACAGTGTGCCTCTATATGTACGTGCATTAATTACATTTTCATAAGAAACCCTCTCTGTTAATGGGGTATGATTAACCTTTATACTTCCGTCGCCGGATGGACAACTTTCTTCATACCGCTCAAATCCAGATTTAGTTATAGAGATGATATAGTAGACATTACCTCATTGCTCTGTTTCACTGTCCTGAGTTTGTACCATATCATCGTGGAGTCAGCATGCGGAGACCCATCTGCGGAAACCAGCTGCGGAGATCTGCATGCGGAAACCTTCCATCCTCAGGGAATGTGTCGACTCACGCTACGTGTATGTAGCGCCTCAATTTCAGTAACATAGTACCTGTACCATCCAAGTAACTACTAGGTACTCAAGTAACTATATCTATTATATCTTATCGTCATAATTCTCGTCCGTATAAGGTATTAATGACTAACAGGTACCGTACCTGTCTAGGACTGCAATTTATGATTTCTTTATTACTGTGTATATTATCCTTGTTTACTGTGGGTGCCTTGACTAACCGCACCATTACAGGTTACTGACCTTAGGATACTTACTACCTCATTTGAATCATTCTGTAAAACTGTGATATTGTTCTGTTCTAATTGTTAGTTATGTATATGGCAGTTAGCCATTCAGTTCATATGTTTTGCTTTGTTGTAGAAAACTTGGACTTCAGTACACTAGGAAATACTATACAGCAACAATATACGCATCACTTATTCCCGCCACCAACAATTTTACACTGAGGTCGCTGACCGTGCTCTGGATATATATGTGTGCCCAGCATGCTACCGACTAACCTGGCTATACAGCCCAATAGGATAGGTTAATAGTGGCTAGGGACAATTTCTTCATTAGGAGACATATAGCGTACGCCTCTTTTCTGGCTGTTGCAGTAATCTAGCCCCGCACTCCGGCAAGGCTGTGTAAAATTAACCAAATACCTATATGGCCTCACATTTATCAAGTCATTGTCTCTTCCCATGATCCACCAAGCTGTCAGGCTTTGTAATTGTTTGGATAACTCCACCCGCACGTTGGAATGATCTGATTCTGGGAACTATTGGAGGTTTCTGAGCGGTGATGGCCAAAGTGCGGGTTCACATACATCTCCCCTGTATTCTCGGATATGTATTAGTTAGAGACTGCTAAAGAAGGAAAGCACTGCGAAAACATGTAGTTATTATTATTATTATTATTAGGATGATATTTTATTCCCGGCCCGCAGTGCATATTGGGCATGTTGGAACTTAAACCTAATGACAGGTCAATAGTTAGATCCATTGGACTGGTGACGGACGAGACGTGCTAGCGGTGGATATTTCATCTCTCTACCCCTACCGTAACGATGTCAGTCATTAAATTTGCTTGTGTAAAATGTAGCCATCGTCCAGTGATGTTGTATGTGGTTACGGCACAGGGTATCCGGATTCTCACCCAGTTCGGATATGTTGGAAAGTAACATATATGCTACTATCCATGGAGGTAGATGCTTTCCAAAGTAACCCACGGGAAGCGAGGCGTCTGCGCCCGTTGGATAGTCTTATCTAATGATAGGTGTGAATCTCTACCACTTGCGGCCTATACTAGTTCTTGTTTCTAGCACCTAAATGGTAGGTTAGGAATAGCAGCAGGCCTGCATGAATAAAAGTGGCACCCACGAATACAGTATCTTAGAATAACATAAGACGGGGACTCGCCCCGTCTTCACGTAAACCAGTATGCATCACGTTAATTATATTTTCACTAGGATGGCCTTTTTCCCTAGCATTTTTGTTCAACAAAAGAGTGGCCCTTTTTGGCAGCTCTTTTCCTCCACTTCGGCATCGAAGGAATTTTTTTCTGATGGAGGCCCTCGTGAGGCACTTGCCTCTTGCATAAGCGAGATATCCTGGACGGAGGCTCGTACGAGGCTACTACCTCTCGCACCATTAGAAAGTCATCTAGGTGACGGAGGCCCATGCGAGGCACTTCCCTCTCACCATGACAGGAATCTCTTTAATTGCATGGTGAAGGTATAATAGCTTATATTAAGTTAAACAGTGACCTCGTTGTGCAGATGCTTCCCTTGCGGAGATACCTCTGCGGATTTACGAATCCATGTGGTACCTCCGGCGACCCCACGTGCAAAGTACACCAGCTAGCTCTACTTTATGTATTATCATTATATGCTCATAAACTGTCAGACGATCCACCTTGCTTGACAAATAGTTACTTCTTTGTCTATATAGTTTATCCTCCATAGTTGTAAATTAACATGGAAAGACATATAGATGACACCAATAGCTGGGATGATACCATGCAGTTCAATCCCAGCGGCAATGGTCGCACGGCCCCACTGGAATGATTGGGTTCCACCGGACTTAGGAGTCGGTCAATGTACTTCGCGTAGCAACATCATGCGGGATCCGGAACCCCGAGACTTGGAGCTAGCCAGCCCCCTAATTCGTCGTGCATGTGTGGTGCGATGGCCGAGCGATTCGTACCAGAACGACGATGGAACCCCATGAGCTACAAGAGCTTGTCACCTTCAGTAGCAATGGATTGGCATGGCTCTTACGGAAGCTTTGATTATACCATCCCCTCTCTCCCCTATACTTTGGCGAAGATCAGGACACTATTTCCTTTGCTTGATTATGTGTCAAACTGACTCTTGAACCCTCTTGATAAGTGTGATAGTTCTAGTGTCGCCATGAGGGATCTGTGTCTTAGAATTGATGTCATTAAAATGTCAATAAGGCCAGAGTGAATCTTCATTTACCTCTTGGAGAAGTTTGCATGCATTGTTTGCATCCATTTATACAAATGGCATATTATTTCGGTGACAGATATGTTGCCTACTTCAATTTCCCTCCATGTCTCTGAGTGAGTAGTTTTGAGGTTATGCATGTCTGTGATGTGGCATGGCCAGAGACGCTTGCACTTGATCTTTTCCATCACCAAGAATGGTTTGTTCAGTGCAGCTTCTCGGTGGAGCAGCAGATCAGCTGTGTGTGATGCCATCACAGAGAACATGATCCACTCGATGTAGTTATACATCATGAATTTGAACATGACATTCTTGGCCTGCTGTTTCTCCCAATCAAGAAATGTCTTCACCATATCCGTAGTTGTCAAATCATGTAGAAGATTGGTGGTGGCGTATTGCACAGATTCTGACTTCGTAGACTTGGTCACTTGAGAATAAGCTGCTTCTACTTGCTCAGTTGCCGCCAGAACAAACGTCTTTCAGATGCGTGTTGTCGATAAGGAACTCATCCTGGGCCATTTCATATCGTGCCGCATGTGAGTAGATGTGGGCAATGAGAGTGCGTTTGTAACGTATATACTTGAGTATCTGTCTTGTCATGGCAGGAACATAGACATCAGCCTCCATCTAAACATTATCTAGGTCAGAGACTGTATCGAGGCCCGAAAGCTCTCAGAGTTGCCAAAATAAATCTGGATACATCTGCTTCCTTCAAATTTGGCGTGGATAAGCAGTTGAACAACCTTGTAATGTCGAATGAAATGACTTTACCATGAGCATCACCATCGTCCAAGTTCCGGAGTTGGCTTGCTGGTGGGACCACAGTCAGTAGTATACCACTCATATGACACCTCTGGGAGTAGAGGCAAGGCACCAACGTGTGTTATTGACTGCCCTGTGGACAGCAGCAAGTTGTAGCTTCCATCTTTCGTCCTGGAAATAATAGACCCAGAAACACCACCCACATGTGTCAGCTGATACGGTCCAGAGAGGCGCGTGTCTTGTTGATTGCGAAGACCTGCCATCCTGTCTCCTTACTGGTTGTGGATTTTGTTTGCTGAATTGCCTCATAGATACATGATATGGTGCCACTGAGCGACTCTGAGCATCATCTAAATTTAGAGTTGCTGCTTGCTTCTCTCCATGTGCATCAGCCATCTGATAAACTGCAGCAATTGTTACATGAGTGGTTACTTTCCTGCCAGGTGTGCCTCCGGCAGAGTCTGTGTTGTTTGCAGCAAAAACACAAAGCTGCCTTCCTTCAGGAATGGTGAATCACATATTGTCCTTGACCTGCGTGGCGTTTTCCATGACAGCAATAGCAGCAGCAGTTGTTAGAAGTAAGGAAATTTGATGATATTCTCACTCTGATTGTTTCTGAATCACTACATGGTTTATGCGTCACCTGACTGTCTGTGATTCAAAATCGTTTCAACACGGTTTCAAAATAGTTTCATTAAATTGCTTGCCTCTGACAATATAGGCTTAGCGATTAACATAACATTAACACCATATACTCATCCACTGCATGATTAGCTTAGACATTTTGCGTCTCGTCAGGCGCAGGTAGGATTTGAACCTGTGGCCCCCGAATTACAAGTTACACTCGTTGCCTTTAGGTCATCGTGTCACGTAGAGGGTGTTTGTGTGTAACTTCTAACATAGCGCACAGAGACCACAATTTTATCCACCCTAATACCAATTATACAGCAATTATAATTTCGTAACTGTAATACCATATATTATTGATATATAATTGGAATATATTGGGTACCTTTTTTTTCATTGCAAATTTAGTGTTTTGGAATAACGCAAGCATACTACTTACGAACAATCGTGTTGTCAATTTTAAAACAGCTATAAGCATACCTTATTCTTCTAGATTAATAATAACCATATTTACGAATAGTTTGCTGCAGGTGAAACGAGTAAATACACAATGATTGCGTGTATTAAGAGAAAATATGTCAACTAGCGCATTACATTGTCAAACTCATCTCTTGATGAACATATCATTATTGAAAGAAATTAAACATATTTTAGGAATTCTTCATATTGCGTTTCTGGGTAACTGAAAGGAATGCTACCATTATAAAAAAAATTAACATTTATAGCTATGCAGTGATTTAGTAGCATTCATATTCACATTTCCTTTTATATAACACTGATAAGACGTCCCCTCTATGTCGGCGCATGTCTAGCCCCAGAGATAAGCATGATGGGATGCATTGTGACAGCGCTTGACATACAATAGTAACCACTGTTATTTATAGAATGGTGTCACAATAGAGAATCACGTGTGTTATATCCTCTTATAAATACAGATTAAATGGCAATGGTGACAGATGGACCCAATCAAAAAAGCTGTGTGTTCAGTCAGGTTTTATCTTTTATTGTATTTCGCTCAATCTCTTGACTTTAGCGTTTCTGTTTTATAGTGTTGTTTTGGTCCATGCTTAAGATTACCAAAGCCGTTGCGACGTCCCATTTCAGTAAAGGCCATCACGAATAAATATACGTGTGCTCAGATAATACTGAAAATGGTTGTCATGAGAATTAAACTTCTCTCTAATCGTATAGGGACGCCATTGCTAACGGCTAAATATGTTGGAGTGTTTTATATTGGAAATGATGAAGGGACGAAGACAAGAAGAGATCAGTATCATGACTTTAATCACACTTCAATATGTTTCTATTGCTGGCTATTTTATCTGTATGTCAAAGAACATCTTTATATTTTAATCAACTGATTTTATACATTCGTTTTTCCGTTCCTACGCATGCTATAGCGTTTGTATTGACCAGCATGTTAATATAACCTCCACCTGGAATGAAAATATTTCTGCACACACTCAATGGTATGAACCTTGAGATATGTGTAAAGAACATGATTCTGAAACTTGAGAGGAACGTTACACCGATCTTAATAGGAATTTCTATATTTATTATTTTTGAGGTGTTAATTAGCATTGATCGTTATTTGGACCTTTATTGAGAAAATATCAATTGATATCAACGTGTGCTTTTTTAATGAGTCTACCTCGCCTTGGAGAATTCCGATTTTTGTATTTGCTGCAATCATGATTGAGGTTCAAACACGCGCCTTTCGTATTACTATCCTCTTGTACTGGAGTTGCTGGCAAATTTTACAACCCGCATTTGTTTGTTTAAGACGAGAGATTGATATGATCATGCCACAACAGGTGCATCAGACTATGAAGATTTCTTGCTGAACATAATGAAGGATCATACACTGTTGATGCAAGCAGTAGAGATATATGTGACGTGATATATCGACATCTACTTGGCATATGCTATGCTGTATTTGTTCCAATGATTTCTTTCTCTTTGCGTGGCACAAGTGTCGAAGATCGGACAATTGTGGTAACGATAACAATTTCATTGAGCATTGTTTTCACATGTGTTGGCATGCTCGTTTTCTTCATCACTGCAGCACAGATTAACATTGAGGTCATTATTTAGCATATTGATCATAGTTTCAGTAGTAGTAGTAGTAGTAGTAGTAGTAGTAGTAGTAGTAGTAGTAGTAGTAGTAGTAGTTTTAATAGTAGTAGTAGTAGTAGTAGTAGTAGTAGTAGTAGTAGTAGTAGTAGTAGTAGTAGTAGTAGTAGTAGTAGTAGTAGTAGGAGTCATCGTCGTCGTCGCCATCAACGTCGTCTGTTGTTATCTTCGACGTCGTCGTCGCCGTCGTCGTCGTCGTCGTCGTAGTAGTAGTAGTAGTAGTAGTAGTAGTAGTAGTAGCAGTAGTAGTAGTAGTAGTAGAGGTAGTGGTAGTGGTAGCGGTAGCGGTAGTAGTAGTGGTAGTAGTAGTAGTAGTAGTAGTAGTAGTAGTAGTAGTAGTAGTAGTAGTAGTAGGAGTAGTAGTAGTATTAGTAGTAGTAGTAGTAGTAGTAGTAGTAGTAGTAGTAGTAGTAGTAGTAGTAGTAGTAGTAGTAGTAGTAGTAGTAGTAGTAGAGGTAGTGGTAGTGGTTGCGGTAGCGGGAGTAGTAGTAGTAGTAGTAGTAGTAGTAGTAGTAGTAGTAGTAGTAGTAGTAGTAGTAGTAGTAGTAGTAGTAGTAGTAGTAGTAGTAATCGCCGTCATCATCATCATTGTCTTCATTACTCATGTTGTTGTATTGCAGATCGTTACATACAATTAGGTTGTATGACACAAAGACAGGTAAAGTGCTAAGCCAAAATGTAAATGCAATCTGATTTGAAATTGTCAGGTGAAAATGTTCGTTGATAATAGAGCAGTATTCTATTCTCGAATCCACATTTTGTTGCAACCAAAATATTGGTAGGGGTGACATTGCTAGCGGTTTCTTATTTCATGCGTCAATGCCTTTTTGGTGACGTAAATATTATCTCTGAATAAATGGCAATGGTGGAAGATAAGTCTGTATGATTCTTTCTTAAAACTACAATTCCTTATACAGAGATCTATGTATATTCAAGATTCTACGACCTGGTATCGCTCTGAATAAATTCCTCTTATTAGTTTGAAATGTAAGCAATGTTTTATCTTGTTGAAGGAAGTTCAAAGAATGGCAAACTAACTGTATGTCCCCTCAGCTGGAATCATTGATTTAAATGCTAGAAGTCTTCCTATTGTCTAGATATTGAGATAGCATACACGAATACGTGGCAATTGCCTATATCTGGATCATTGTCCAGGACAAGCTTCATTGCGTGATTTTTGGAATCGGGATAAGTAAAATGATCAAACGTGCATGCTGCTGGATATTCCAGACTTTAATATACTGAATTTTCTTTACATTACACATTCTTAGAATTTCTGAGGTTTTTTCTTTGTGTTTTTATGGTTAGGGATACAAAATGTTAATGCGTGGTGAACCCAGCCAGGCTTGCACGCACATATTCACTCCCATCTCAGCCTCTGAGTTCTACGTCGATGAATTGGAAAAAAACGCTGCCGCAGCAGTGGAGAGAGAGAGAGTGAGAGAGAGAGAGAGAGAGAGAGAGAGACGGAGGGAGGGAGAGAGAGAGAGAGAGAGAGAGAGAGAGAGATTGGGAAGGATGGATGAAGAGGTGGGTTGTCGAGAAACAGTAGTCTCCCTCACCAAAGACGACTAGGCGCCAATGAGTTTATTTATTTCGCGGAGTACTGCATCGTGCTGTTAGCCTCGTAAACTCTTATGCTCAACAGCCCTGCCATCTATTCCTTCTTCATCCATCTCCACCATTAACGTCTTTCTCTAGAACGTGACTATATGTGGGTGCATTTTCACATCACCATTAGATTTACTAATTCTGTCCTTGCTCACATAAACCTTGATTAATGAGAGAATAAAATCTCTCCATGTCAATGGTTTCTGTTTACGTGGAGGAATATCTAATCCCTAGTAATTCCAGCTCTTCATACATTTGTGCAGGTAGTCTCGTACCAAGAAGCTGGATACTGATGCTAAGTACTTGGCTAGAGTCGGAAATGTTTTGTGAAATCCGGGAAGAGTTCCGGGCTGTAGTGTAGCCCGAGTGCTATCAGCATCAGGTGAATTAGTCTACTTTGAGAGGACAGCTGTCTTCCATAATCGATGCGCATCTTCTTTATCTGGATCCTATGGCTGTTGGTAGAGCAACAGAGATGGAGGCAGTCATGGCTGTCTTGGACAAGGCAGACTCTTCGCCATACACCCACCCGTTAATCATCCTCAGCAAACATCATATCTGTGTATCTGTCCGAATGCTCTTCTTTGCACAGGTGTCACTTGAATCTGCACTATCTGTTATTTTGGTAGCTTTCGGTGGTTTAATTTACTCTCTCTCTCTCTCTCTCTCTCTCTCTCTCTCTCTCTCTCTCTCTCTCGCTCTCTCTCTCTCTCTCTCTCTCTTCTCTTTCTCTCTCTCACTCTCCCTCCCTCCCTCCCTCCCTCCCTCCCTCACTCTCCCTCCCTCCCTCCCTCTCTCTCAATCTCTCTCTCTCTCTCTCTCTCTCTCTCTCTCTCTCTCTCTCTCTCTCTCTCTCTCTCTCTCTCTCTCTCTCTCTCTCTCTCTCTTGCTTTCCACTGTTGCTGCAGCGTTTTTCGGCAATTTCATCGTCATAGAGCTCAGAAGCCGATGTAGGAGTGAATGTAGCACGGATTGACTGGATGGTAATGCACCATCCCACTTAGCTCGGTGCGGGGCGACCATTCCGGATTAGCTCCATGCACCCCACCCCACCTCCCCTTGACTAGGATAGTACGCGTGTATAAAGCCCTATGAGAGAGGTTTTCGGTAAAACGGCTAAGTCAGTAAGAATGTGTAGCGCATGCGCACACGTCAGAGCTTCCCTGACAACACGTGTCAGGATTGGGAGAGCGTGTATGCTTATGGTGTACCGAGTTGGTACTTGTGATTTTCTCAAGTCGCACTATTCTCGTCGTTCTTGGTACCGCCCAGGATCAGAATGAAACGAGGATTACAGATCTTTTTACTTTGTTAAAATCGGACCAGAAATGGCCGAGTTATCATCAAAACTCCCGTTTAAATTATCTTCAAAATATTGCTCTGACGTCGTAATCGCGTGTATGCAGTAACTGAATGGGGGAATGTGCTATTCACGCGATAGCCACGTCACCACCTCTAGCTGCACGCGGATTGGCTACTGCTTGCCCTCTGATTGGCTGAAGCACCTGCCTCTGACGTCACGAGTAGTATAAAAGGGACAAAAAAATGAGAATCGAGAGCATCATCGGCGGGAAGCCGACACAGTCAGGAAGGCTCCTGGATCAGTACAGTGCAAGACGCGGGACAACTACTAACCGACGGTGATACCAACACCACTGCGGTGCCTCTCGGAATTGAGATTTCCTGCGACGGTGGGCAGCCTTAAGACGGCCATCCGGGAGCTATAAAATTGTCACTGTTTAATTATACCATCATGTCCAGAACCCTAAATAAGTAATGGACTGACATACCGGTGACACCAACAGTTGGGACGAGACCGTGAGGTTCAATCTCGGCGGCAATGGTCGCACGGCCCCACTGGAACGTGAACGTTCCACCGGCTCTAGAGGCCAGTCTTTGTACCTTCCGCAGAGACGTGATACGGGATCCGCAACCCCAAGAACCGCAGCTAACCAGCCCTCTCACGCATCCTGTACATGATGTGCGGTGAAGTGGAGCGACATGACGGACCAGCGTGTACCCCCACGAGCTACATGAATAGGTGCGTGCAAACGTGGCTGAGTTCACCACTCATTAATATTTCGTATCCCTAACCATAGATAAAAGAAAAGGAAGAAACCCAGAGAAGTCTGAGAATGTGTAATGTAAAGAAAATTCAGAATATTAAAGTCTGAAATATCCAGAAGCATGCACGTTTGATCATTGTACATATTCCGATTACAGAAGTCACACCGAGAATGAAGCTTGGCCTGGACAATGATCCAGATATAGTCAATTGCCACATTTTTATCTATGCTATCTCACTATCTAGACAATCGGAAGACTTCTAGCATTTATACAAATGATTCCAGCTGAAGGGATATAGAGTTAGTTCACGATTCCTTGAAGTAGATTCAACAAGATAAAACATTGCTGACATTTCAAACCAATTAGGGGAGCTTTTTCAGAGCGATACCTGGTCGTAGAATCTTGAATATACACCTCTGTGTAAGGGGTGTAGTTTGAAGAAAGAATCATGCAGATTTATCTTCCACCATCGCCAATTATTCGGAGAGAATATTTACCTCAGCAAAAAGGAAGTGACACATGAAACAAGAAATCGCTAGCAATGTCACCCCAGCCAACAAGATGAGTGTCGACTCGAGAATGGAACACTACGCTCAACGACCATTTTCACATAATATTTTCAACTCAAATTGCATTTACATTTCATGTTACCACCTTTCTTGTCCATGTGTCATACAACCAAATTGTATGTAACGATTTGCAATACAACAACATGAATAACGAAGACAATGATGATGACTACGGCTACTACTACTACTACTACTACTACTACTACTACTACTACTACTACTACTACTACTACTACTACTACTACTACCACTACTACTACTGAAACTATAATCAAAGTGCTAAATAATCACCTCAATGTTAATCTGTGCTGCAGTGATGAAGAAAAAGAGCATGCCAACAGATGTGAAAACAATGCTCAATGAAATTGTCATCGTTACCATAACTGTCCGACCTTCGACACTTGGGCCATGCAAAGAGAAACAAATCATTGGAACAAATACATCAGATATTATGCCAAGTAGATGTCGATATATCACGTCACATATATCTCTACTGCTTGCATCAACAGTGTGTGATCTTTCATTAAGTTCAGAAAGAAATCGTCATAGTCTGATGCACCTGGTGTGGCATGATCACATCAAGCTCTTGTCTTAGACGAACAGACGCGAGTTGCAAAATTTAGCAACAACTCCAGTACAAGAGGATAGTGATAAGAAAGGTGGCCAACTTCCCTTAAACAGATTTTACTGGCTCTTAGCCCCTGATCATATCTCCCAAATTTCGGCCTAATCCATTCAGCAGTTCTGGAGACGTCGTTCTCGTGAAAACTGGGTCTTCCAAAATGTCCATCGAACCATTTGGCCAATCAAGTTCCCTTGAATACACTTGATTCAACTCTTTCCCAAACTGTTATTTCATGAGTTTTGAATTTAACCCTCAAGCGGTTTCGGAGAAGATTTTTAAAGACATTTATAAAAATTGAACACAATCCAACGTGGCTGCCTGCCCAAAGTTGCCGATCGGCCTTCTTTAAACAAACTTGACTCTCTATAGCTGAAGGATGCTTCCTGCCAAAAATAATTGAAATCGTCCCAGTGGTTCTTGAGAAGAAGTCGTCTAAAGGAAAGGTTGACTGCCGACAGACAGATGATGGAAGGACGACGAACATACGATGGACAGTCGCCATGGCATAAACTCACTTGGCCTTTCAGTTCAGGTGAGCTAATAATGTATAGCAACTTAGCTGGTACCCAATTCTAATTGCTCACGATATCCTGAGGGAAAGAATCGTCAGTGAGGGAATAAGGACTCGATCCTATCTAGCCTATCCTCACTGAACTCTCATTTCCCTACTTAGTGCTGACCATGATAGTCAGTACAAATCTTACTTTCAGCTGTAAAGATTTCGCATTCTGTAATGTAATAGTGTGGCGTGTGTGAGCGCTGTCATTAAAATACAAAGAGTTACAATATTTCCAACTTTAATTTGTAAATTCCATTATCAAATCCATTATATATATTTTATAAATTCCTAAAGACCAAACTACAGAAATTCTAGTAGTAAATTTAGTCAATTACTGAACCTCATATCTGGGTCAATTCCAGCTACACGTGTGTATGCTGCTTCTTTCTCATACTAACATCTCTTCGTTCTCTGTGATCGGACACGCTTTTGCTAGATCAGTGACGAAATCCGAATAATCTGAATAAATATAATCAGGAAAATAACTTCGCATTATTCCTGTTATTGACTTACTTTCTTGAAACTCAACTGGAACGAGATATTGAACTTTTATCTCTTCTCTTAAGTGTAATAACTGACTGTATCATTTATGAAGGGTGTCCTTATCATTCCGTTCATTGTCAATATCAGGTGCCACGATTTGCACACGCGGAACTGAATCATGACTCTGGCTGGCCTGGCTGTTCAGGAACTCTGTGTCATATGATTCCAAATCTGTAAATCAGGTAGCTGACACACCAGGTCACGTTCGCATCGTGAGAGATTACTGAATCATAGGCGGATCCTTTTCCTACTTCATCAGTGATCTGTATGCAGACAGCTACACATGGAATTACATGTATGACACATCCTAATTGATGTCGTAACTCAGGCTAGGTTTGTATGGTGAATTACGACATAATTAGTATGGTCGGATGGTGTCACGAGAATGTTTCTTGCTATGCATTGCCCATATCTAGCTAAGCTCCACACATTTTTACACGATGTAAAACTTTGAAATTTGAATCGACTGAATATAAATTTCAAGGTAACTATACAGGCCAGGTGGGGATAGTTTTAAACCACGGCAGCAACAACTCCTAGTCATATTGTTTACAAAATATTCAACAAAGTGGATCTCCAACAATAGCTTCAGAAAGACAGTGGTCAATTTACACAGATGCTTATTTATAATTTATAATTTTTTCCCTTATTTTCCTATTTGCTTGAAAAAGACACGTGATACAGTTTCATCGCAGTAAACCAAGTACCCAATTCTAATTGCTCACGATATCCTTAGGAAAAGAATCGCCAGCGAGGGAATAAGGACTCTATCGTATCTAGCCTATCCTCGCTGAATCCTGGCTCCCATTTCCCTACTTAGTGCTAACCGTGATGTTCAGTACAAATCTTGCTTTCAGCTGTAAAGATTTCGCAATCTGTAATGTAATTGTGTGGCTTATGTGAGCGGTGTCCTTAAAATACAAAGAGCCACAATATTTCCAACTTCAATTTATAAATTCCATTATCCAATTTCTTGATCATTCCATCTCTATATAAATGAATCCGGACACAATCCTTTATTATTCTGGTTCTTTCTATGATACGAATCCTATTTACTCCTGAATTCTCAGAAACTTCTCTTTTTTCTCATTGCGGCCAAAATTATTGTTTGTTGATTCTCGGAGACAAGCTCCGGAAAACTGACAATGCTGATAGATAAAACGATATACTTTTCCCTTCAGACTACAGTAAATAAAACAAATAGGTTAATATGATTCCAATAGACAGTATTGACTTCCTATCAAATGGACCTTAGCAGTTTAGCTATGCCCCATCCATCTCTATCTAAGATCCACCCACACTTTGCCCTGTTGGGATTGATCGATCCCCGAATGCCCTGACCATCAATTTCCTGAAAACTATACAGGTAAGCTGTTGAATATTGTGTAACAAATTTGACTTGGTGTTGTTGCTGCCTATGGCAGCAACAGCTCCCTGTCAAATTAGTTTCAAAATATTCAACAGAATATTTATTAAGTAGTAAAGACACAATTCGTACAACAACGCATAGCCCGTCTTCAAATATGCGTTCGTGACGTACTCATCGACGTCATTCATGACATCATTCATCATGATGTCATTCTACACATCGCGTAGTTGATTATGGCGTTATATGATAGGTTGATAAACTGGAAAGTTATATTAAATCCAAAATATTCAACAGTACATTATATTTTGTTTATTTCTGAGCGGGCACTGTATATCTCGTTAGACATAGCAGTGAATGCCTGATTCTAGAATTTCTAGGAATAAATGTGGTCTAAGTTGTTTGTAAATTTAGCAATGGTCCATCCTATTACCACCGCATACATGGTATACATTCTATTCAGGAACACATCCTTTGCATATTCAGTTGTCAAATAATTCGAAATGATGGACAGCCCACAATAGGGAAGCCTCGGAAAATGAATGAATTGACGAGGCAACGATGTAACCGGTCGAGACAACAATAAGAATGGACGAGATCGTGAAGGACAGTAGGTCCACGACAGATGGGGGACTGTCGAGCTGGCCTCAACATACCTGACCATAATAGCTGGCACATTACAATGTGCTGTATGCATATACCACGAACAGGTCATCTGCTTTGGAGCTATGATAATTGTAGATAACTTGACATTGTGTTTTGCGATTGCTCACCAATATACATGGAATCAATTTGACTACTTAACCGAACCAAGCAATTACTTCTAGTGTTGAGGTAGACACATGTTAGAATGAAATCCAACATATTGTTCGCTCTACCTCGCTCTTCAGACATATGCCATGGAACAGTACGTCTACTGATTAATATCCATTAGTAGCAATGACTGACTCAGCAGTGTTTTACCGCATGAGTGAAATAAACATGTGTATTATCTGATAATCAAAGCTTAATTGTCAATGTTGATTTTGTCTTCATTCTGTTTCACAATTTAGAAACATATACATTTACCACCACCACCCCCACCCCCGATAACGCGGGTTATTGGGCTCCTGCTGAGAGAATACCCGGCCAATACTGCTCGGTAATTGGGCCAGTATCAGGCCAGTAATCTGCGTTATCAGTGGCGCAGTGCCCATCATGATTTATATTAAATTATTTCTAAATCATGCTACAACATTTTAAGTTGTACCGTAATTACTAAAAATAATTATCAGACTTTGCAGACATTGGTCTCTGTGAAGATTGAGCCTTTCTTCAAGCTGCTACAAACTCTGTTGTTATTGGATAAGTATTTTGGTGTATTTTATACTCTGAATGCTAACAAAAACGAAAGAAGAAAAAAAGGAAAAGAGAACTGCTGTGACGCAGCTTCTGTGGTGCGGGACTTTAGTGAGTCTTCAATACGTGCAAGCTGTTCGATTTAGTGTCAGCGTTTTTTATGCAGAATACATCTTTGCAGCTTAATCAGCTGATATTAACCATCATTTTCTGTGTTCCATATATGTCCTTCGCGAAAACAGGTATATTGGAATCCTACAGGCTGACATTGACGTTGGTGTCAGATCATTTCCAAACCATCACCATTGTTTCCAGAACACCTGAAACATATTTAGTGAAGTCTTCGTGAAAATCAAGGAAATATCCCTGAAACATTAAAAAAAATCATATTTCACCCAATCTAAAACTCTCATTCCGCTTGTATGGGTAAATTGAGGTCATCTAATGCAAAAAACGAAAACTGGAAACTTTGAGGGCCAAGGAGTGCCCTTCCACCTGGGCAATGTGGCCGTGGGGTGATGGGAACACGAAAGGATGTCATAGGATATCTTCTTATGTTGATCCACTGACCTTCTGTGATGAAAGGGAGTTAATTTCAACCAAAAACGAAAACTGGTAATTTTTATGCTGAAGCGGTACCCTTCCAGTTGGACATTAAGTCCCCAAGATCATCCAACATGTTTGGGAACCCAAGGGTAACATCCTGACCAAATATGGTAGTGATCTGATAAAAACTATGGGCGTAGTCGCAGTTCAAATATCCATCCCGAAATTTCCCATACATTTCCTATTGGTGCGCTTCCATCTGGGCAATGTGGCCCAGAGGTGATAGAAACATGAAAGGGTGCCATATGGCATCTTCTAATATGTCCATTGACCTTCTCTGATGAAAGGCAGTTAATTTCTGCCAAAAACGAAAGCTGGTAATTTTTATGCCGAGGGTACCCTTCCAGTTGGGCAGGAGTCTTCAAGATCATCCAACATGTTTGGGAACCCAAGAATAACATCCTGACCAAATATGGTTGTGATCTGATTAAAAAAACTCAAAGATCCATCCTGAAATTTCCCATCCATCCCCTACGGAACCGTTTTGACCACGGAAAGTTGGATAGCTCGAAAACCGCTTGATGGATCGAAGGGAAATTTGCTAAAAGTAGTAAAAAAAATTTTGGTGGCCATTTTGAACAACAAAATCTGTTATTCAACATTTTTCAGCATGGTGAATTCATCTATGCCATTTTTTTTATCCAAACATGACATCTGGCAGCCATTTTAGATAAAAGCAATTTTTTCAACATATTTCGTCATGGGGAGTTGAATTCTGCAAAAGAAACCGAAAACTGGTATCTTGGGACGCTAGTGAATGGCCTTGACCGTGAGGTCGGACAACTTCGAAACCATCACCATTGGTTTCAGAATACGACACATATTTATAGTAAGACTTTCATGAAAATCAAGGAATAAGCCCTGAAACATCAAATAGCCAAGATATTTGCAACACTATGTGGGGTCCTTGAGTAGAAAATCAGGTCCCTGGAGCCTAATATGTGTGATACCATGTCATAGTACGAGCCCGTTGAAGTTGTATGACTAAGGAGACATAATTTCTGTCAAAAAAGAAAACTTGTAACTTTGACTCCTAGAGGGTGACCTTGACCCAGGGGCTGGGACCCCCAAGTCACCACACATGTTCGGGACCACAAAGCTAATATCTTTGCCAAGTATGGTGGTGATCCGATAAAAATTCTAGGCATAGTAGCAGTTCAAAGATCCCCATACATTCGGTATGGGAGTTATTTCATGCATTGTGGTCAAATATCAAAGGGCAAGGTCACCGGTCAGGAGGTCAGACATCTTCGGGACCCCAAGGGCAACATCCTACCCATGTTTGGTAGTGATCCAATAAAAACTGTAGGTGTAGTCACAGTTCAAACATCCATCCTGAAATTTCCAATACATTCCCTGTGAATTTTTTGCCCACGAAATGGTGGGTTGCTGGAAAAACATTGGGCAGATCAAAAATAAAAACAAGAGCATTAGAGATCCCACTGGGTACCAGAAGTGTACCAAGTTTAAAGTTGATCAGATGAAAACTATAGGAGGAGATAGTTTCAGAAAATTGTTACCGGGACAAAGAAAGAAAGAAAGAAAGAAAGAAGAACGATCTGGTAAGAAAACAATAATATGCGAGCCCTATGGGCACGCAGATTAATAATAATAATAATAATAATAATAATAATAGTAGGGTAATATTTAATTGATGAACTCCACCACCACCCCCACCAACCAACCCACCCTCACACCCCATCCCCCACACACCCCACCCCCATCCCTCTCCCACCCTCCATCCCTTTATATTCATGAATGTAATTGTCCTGTTTTACTGTTGTATCCTACATGTATATACATACTGTTTATATTATAGTCACGTAATATATGTCTGTTTATGGTACAGGATATTATATATGTCATAATATATCTTGCAATTAATGTGTGTATGTTAGGAGTCCACCACTTCATAGGCTTGTAATCCCTAATAATGACGACTAAATATGAAAATAAATTAAAAAAAATAATCTCTCTCTCTCTCTCTCTCTCTCTCCTACTTAAATGTTGTATTTCCGTGGTATGTATTGTCCTATTGCACATCCTCGCCCTCCAACTCTGCTCCCGTATCGAGTACCGCGCTTGCACGCTTTTGATGCCTGCGCTAATTTCACGAAACTTTATAAATATTAATGAGCTGGGTTCAGGCAACTTCCACTAATGAAATTGCTGGATAAGAAATAAGAAAATACACAAATTTACACGTGCGCATAAGCCAAACTAGAGGTTTTGTCACCAAAATCCAGTCTACATGTTTGCTGTTCCTCACATAGCTTGTTTAGAGCAAAACGATTACAAACTTTTGCAAATATATCCTTTCATTTCAACAGCGTCGCCATCGTTTTAATTGCTGTGATTGCCAATTAGGTCACTGTATGAAGTCTCGCATATCAGGCGAAGTAAGCTGAAGCCTGATTGGTGGACATCAGCCCGCAGTTGTAAACGTTACTTCACATAGGAAGAGATCAAAGGACTGCAAGTACGGCCACGAACAGCGTAGATATGTGAGTGGGCGTATGTTTGTACGATGGGAGTATGTTACTGATTTTGAAATAAGCTGGATTTCTTTCTTTTCCTTGACCATTTAGTATGGCAAATGTTTTAGAATCATAAAGGCATACTGCATAAGAAGACACTCATTGCCAATTTTAAAGCACCTATAAGCATCCCCTTGTCGTATAAATTTGAAAATACACACATTTACAATATTGTGGTGCACTGAAATAGGTGAAAACACAATGAGTGCATGGATTAAGAGAACATGTATCAAGTAGCAGATTAACATTGCCATCCAATCTATTAACTAACATAGCATTATTGAGAGAAATCAAACATCGGTTAGAAATTCTGCATTTACACTTGCGATTCTGGGTAGTCTGAAAGAAATGCCCCCATCATGACATACCCAGATCATTGTGACCAAAACAGCATGCTCAGACTTGAGTATAAATATATATATATTTTACAAGTCATCCATTGAACCTTTTGGCCAACTTTAAATGAGTTATGTTTCCAGAAGAACATATCTGTTGCACAAATATCAATTATCATTTCATTAATGGCGATACATTTTGAGATATCTATGTTGCGCCAACTTCTTGATTATTTTGAACAATCAGAATTTTTCAACACCTCCGTCACACCGTATTTGTCTGTACAATGCAGAAAACTAGCATCATCTGTAAATGTGGACCATGCAACAGAACCCATAGGGAGCCGCTCCATTGTAGATGTCAATATCAGGACGTGTATTTTATCTTTTCAAGATATCTTGTCATTGCATTTTTCTCACTATGTGCAGTATGTGTACGTGCGTGCGCGTACTTGTGTGCGTCCACGTGTGGGTGTGGGTGGGCGCATGCGTCCGTGCGTGCGTGTGTGCGTGCGTGTGTGTGTGCACATGCGTGTATGCGTTTGTGTGTACATTCTTGCTAATTTTTCTGACTCAATTAGAAGATGCTATAATAGGTTTGAAAACCAGCTCAATGCATATAGCATAGTTTCTATGATCACAGCCATGTGGCTGTTAGGGTCATGGGCATGTAGCCTAGCTTTTCGGATCACATGTATGCATATTGGATATCCTAAATAACTTCGTTAACTATTTATAAAAGCCTCTGTAGCATTGATCGGTTATGCTCTATACTTCTAAGCAATCATAGCACCTAATTTTTATTCACTTACTTTAATGCATGGTCAACTCCTAAGATACAAAACGTAGTGACAGAGGTTTCAGTGACTGAACATTTCTCAAACATGTATGGTTTTCGGGGGATATACTAGGCATATTTCTCTTTTATAAAGTTCAGTTTCAATACAGCAAAGGGAATAAGCCTTTTTAACACTTTCCTGGTGAAGTCGGTCATAATGAGCCATGAGCTGCCGTGGTCTTGAGGATTGCCCATTTGTAGGACGGGCAATCCATTAGTAAATTTTCAGAAATAGTCTTCTCTTGGCCTGCAATTGGACATTCAATTAGAAACTGTTTTGATTTTCTTGGCCAACATTAGACATTAAAGAGTTGAATAATGTCATTAATCACCCAACATGTCAATTGTGCTTTATTCTTCAGGAAATCATCTTTTTACATACGACTTACTCAATGAACTAACCGTAAACCAAATTTGAAAGATAGATCAATCTTTATACTGCTTTTCTCTTAAATAGTCTGGCTGCTGGCGGCTTTATAATTATAAATGGTACATATATAAGAGTTTCAAAATGAAGTTGTTTACAGTCCTATGTTTACCGGTAACCTTATCATTAACATCTACACTTAAATCGTATTATTGATGTAAGTCGCAATATTGGAAACATAATACCAGAAAGCTTTTCAGATTTATAGGAATCTCTATTTTCTAGAGCATTCTGTAAATTATTTTAATTAATTTAATATGTCATACAAATTAATGATATGTACCTGGTATGCAACATCCAACATGTTTCATGTTAATAATATCACAGCTAGATCATAGAGAATTAACATGCATGTATGTATCAAATATTACAACATGGTAGACCTTGTAAATCACCAATTCAGCAGTACATCTGAGACCTGTGTGTAGCCCATTGCATAGCTGCATCATCTACTGAACTACGCCATTAAGATACATGTATATAGATGTTACATCATGATTTTGTTAATCATGCTAATTACATCCACAATTTACTGTAACAATCTGCAAGTTCAACAGATAGCAGCTTTCACTTCACACATATATTTGTCTTAGTAAAATGAAATGAATACAAGATTCTCTAACAACAAGATTGTAAGTCATTAGTTAGACTATTTACACAGAGTATTTTGGTACGCAATTTAAATATATTTCATACCAAATTCAACTGATATGCAAGTGTAATACCGTGACAATTTAGACCAGGTCCGGCAAAAAAATTGACTGGGAAATATAATAGGCCTACTGTGGATGGATGCAAAATCCTAAATATCTACTTGAATGTTGTTTTTCAATGTAATATCACTACACAGATTTTATTGAAAGATTTAAAACGGTGAAAATCTATTGGGTGTGCTATGAAGATAATTTCTCTCAACATTGATCTTGATGTGAAATCCAATATATATGTCTGCCAGATGATCATTGTGAAAATACGTTTCTGTGGGATAGCTCTCTTTAGCTTTTGAATCGTTAATGGAAATTAATTTGGATTGGGTGTACTATGGGATGTGGGGACATGACATTATCTCTATCGAAATTAGTTGAAATGCAAAATGCAATAACGAATATTTTAAAAATAAGTTTTTATGAGAAAATTGTCTGAGTGGTCTTTCTAACGTCATGTAGCACAGGTCTTTGGCTCTCTTGGGGAACTGGAAAAACTGCATATATTAATAGTAAACTGAAATTGGGGCTCACGAGTAATAAGATGTAAAAAACTCTAATGCATAATCAGTCCAAGTATTTAGTTCATCAAATCTAAGTAGAAGTTGGGATGCCTATTTAGTAAACCAGTCATATCATATATAAAATGCCATAATGACATCTGTACCTGTTGGGCAAGTCTGCTTTTCATAATTAAAAAAAGAAGAATAAATCTGATTTAAATCAAATAAATCCGATTTTTGTTAAATCAAAAAAATCGCCAACCCTGTAAAGTCCTTCACCTCTGTGCATTTGTATGTTTGAAAAGATATCAGAAACCGTATTATTGAGCTATCGAATCTAAACAAATAAATTTTGATCTTATTATAACTGAAAAGATGGTATGGTAGTTTGATGGTGTGTTCCCCCACCGTGTTGGCAATTGAAAGGTAGATACTGTCTACAGCAAAGGCAAACGGTATAAAGATGTAATCAGATTCACATTAGCACCGAATTACACTCTTATCCAGTCATGTTTCTACTCAAAGTAAGCGACAGTGGTCCAGACTTATGCCGTGCATGAATATAGATTACATGATGCTTGCTTGGGGTCTAAGTGTGAACCTTGAGACCAACAGTTAGTACACGTTGATTGTTGCTTTTAAGGTGAGACAACTCAGTTTCATTATATTTAGATCTATACAACATTTACCTTGGGCGTTTCACTCTTATGTCACAGTAACAATATTGAGCGATGCACCCGAAATGACGGCGGAGAGGAAATAGGTAGGGAAATGACACCCAATCATTTTCATGCATCCCTATCCCCCCACTGTCAGTCATCTTGTGACATATTACAGCCTTCATTGGTTAGTAACCGATTTGCAAGAATGGATTTGACAACATGTTATAATAATGAATCGTTTGTGATGTCTATATATATATAGTAAGACAATAAAATGTAATGTGTTTTTGTTGCTAACCGGTCGCCATTGCTCTGATTATTTGAGCTAGCAGTTATGAGGAGACATTACGTGACATCAAATAGATTAATACATCTATTAGTAATGGAATTAATGAATGTTGAGATGTCACACAATGTGTGTGCACATGGGAATTCTGGATAAATAGGCGCTACATTTAAATGCTTCATAGAGAAATGAAGGATAATTAAGGAACAGTTACCCATTACATTGATATCCATTAGTGTCCATGAGTGCATTGACTTGTGTTATCACGAACAAGGGAATCTAGTTGTCGCTAAATGATGACTACTGTGTAACTGAAAATTCCTTTACAGTCTCGGTTCGCTGTGCGTCTAGCACATGATTTTAAAAGCAAATACTGTCAGCATAGTGCTGATGTTCTCGGCATACTGGTGGACTGTACACTCGTGTTTAGAAATAGTTTTACTTAATCTACCTGACTTTAATACATGGATGAAATAATCAGGATGAACATTTTTTCTGATCTGTTGCAGACACCATTATTGTTAGCCAAATATTTAGGAGTGTTTTATACACGGAATGCTAAAGATGGGAGAAAAACGAGGAGAGAGCTGTTGCGAGAACTAACTTCTGTTGTGTGGTGTTGGGCTTTAGTTTGTCTACAATATGTGCATGCTGTTCGGTACATTGTTAGCGTGTTTATGCAAAATACACATTTGTCACTGGCACAGTTGATTTTATACATTAGTCTTTGCACTCCATCAATGGCCCTGCGATTGCTTCGACTATTGCATTGGTGAAGCTACCAACTGGAATGCCACTGTTTCTACAAACCGTCAGTAGTCTGGACCTTAAGATATTTGTTGGAAAATTGGTTCTGAGACTTGGTACTAAAATTAAGCACATATTAATTATAATTCTTATATTTACTGTTTTTGCGATGTTGGTAATGATTGCTATCTGGACGATAAACGAGAATATAACAACTAACACCAGGGTGTATAGACGTATTGAGGATTCATCTCCTTGGAGATTTGCGATTTTAGTTTTTGTGACAATTATGTCTGGAAGTCAAGCATGTAGCTTTCTTCTTATTACGCTCATTTACTGGGTTTGTTGCCAAATTTTCAAACTCGGGTTTATCGGTCTAATACGAGAGATTGATCGATTCAAACAACAGTTGCCAGTTATTGTAGCTGGGGACTTCCTCCTCCATATAATGAAAGAACACAAGATCCTTCTAGAGTCTGTAGATCGATGTGACTGGATATTTCGACATCTGCTTAGCATGACCTATGCTGTGTTTATTCCATTGATTTGTTTCCTACTATACGGCGCAAGTGGCAGAGATAAATCAGTTGAAGTCACACTAATGATTTTCGCCAATATCCTGTTCACGTGCGTTACGATTGGAATATTATCCATCGCTGCAGTACAAGTTAATAATAAGGTAAATGTTTCTCTTTTTACGCATAAAACTTTAATTTTAAACATAGTCAAAGAAGTATTATTAGCCTCGCCCGGTAAGGGGAGGAGGGTGTTGTGATCAGGTCTGTCTGTCTGTCTGTCTCTCGGATAGTGTATGCGCGCATCAACAACATGCATATCTGTGATATTAGAAGCTGTGATACATGCATTTAGTTGGCTTTCTATCAACATTACTTTGCATCAGCAAGCAGTTCAACACATGGCAGTAGGCCTTCATGGCAGTAGGCCGTCACAGAAGTAGGTCTTCACGGCTGTAGATCTACACCGCAGTAGGCGTTCACGACAGTAGATCTTAGTAGGTATACATGGCAGTATGTCTTCACGGCAGTAAGCCTTCACGGTAGTAGGTCTTCACGGCAGTAGGCCTTCAAGCCGTTCAAGACAATATGTCTTCACGGCAGTAGGTCGTCATGGCAGTATGTCTTCATGGTAGCTGGCCTTCAGGTCTTATTGGCAGTAGGCCTTCACGGCAGTAGGCCTTCACGGCAGTAGGCCTCCACGACAGTAGGCCTTCACAACGGGAGTAGCCCTTCCCGGAATCAAGAGGTGATAATTATCAAAGTGTAGATGAACAAACATTTCAACATTAAAGATGGCATACATCTCAATTTCACATTTCCAAAACGCACTTCAAACAAATGAATGTGAAAGCACAATTAAACACGCATTAATATCCGTGGCTATGCAAAGGCGTTGTTTTATCTGATAATCAAGGATTAATCGGCAATTTGATTTAAACTTATAAACTTCTGTCACACAAACCTCTAAACTTCTGTCACACAATTTTAAAACTATATAAGGTACCGCAAGTGTAGCTCACGGGAGGGCTGGTTAGCTGCGGATCTTGGGTTTGCGGATCCTGTATCACATTTCTCCGGAACGTACAAAGAGCAGCCTCTAGAGTCGGTGGAACACTAATGTTCCAGCGGGGCCGTGCGACCATTGCCGCCGAGATTAAACCACACGGTGTCATCCCAACTATTTTTGTCACCAGTATGTCTGTCCATTCTAATTTAGAACAATAGATAAGGTGTTAATTAAACAGTTATACATTTAGTAATACTATACAAACAGTTCTATGCGTTTGACAGTAAATGAGCACAGTAATACACAGCATAGAGCCATCTGGTGTTCTTTCCACGTGGTTTCGCCGGAGGGACCAAACAGATCCTTGAATCTGCAGTGGTATCCCTGCAAGAGAGAATTCCGCAACGAAGTCACTAGATAGTTTAATATAAACTAGTATACCCCTAGCACATGCACAAAGAAAACGGTGTTGTTGTGAGAGGTAAGTGCCTCACGCGGGCCTCCACCACAGGAAAATACCTTCCATGCCGAAGCGGAGGAAAAGGGCTGGAAAAAAGGGCCACTCTTTTGTTCAACAGAAAATGCTACGTGCTGAAAATCCTAGTGAAGCCGTAATTAATGTGATGAACACCGGTTTACGTGAAGACAGGACGAACGATTTCCGAAGAATTCCCAGGTCACCGTCTTATGTAGTTCCAAAGTTACTGCATCGGTAGTTGCTGCTTTATTTAGGTGGGCCTTCTGCTACATCCTAACCCACCAATTGGTTGTTAGTATCGAAAACAAGCTATGGCCGCAAGTGGCAGGGCTTACTACGTAACTTTAGATACGTTTATCCGTTGGGCGCAGATGCCCGGCTTCCCTTAGGCTGCCCTGCACAGCATCTACCTCCAAGGATAGCATGAGTACATGTTGCGGAACAAAGCTCCTGAATCAAATAACGATCCGGTTATCCAGCCCCGCGACCACATATAACATCAACAAACAAGTTTCACAGTTCACATAAGCAAATTAAAAACTGACATGTCCTTATGGTGGGGATGGAGAGACGGATATCCACCGCTAGCATCCTTCCCATGAGGGCATAGTGGGCACTACCACCTCACCCAGACACTACAACGAGTTGGATGGAGATCTGCATCTCGTCCATCACTGCGTGCTACGGAGCTAACATTTAACCTGTCGCTAGGGCTATTTTCCATGATGCCCATAGATACACTGCAGGCAGGTTAATATTATTATTATTATTATTATTATTATTATTATTATTATTATTTCGCAGAGCTTCATACTTCGGTGGGGCGGGGCTGGGGGTGGGTGGGTGGGGAGCGTGGTCTACGTAATAAGTATCCAAAGACACAGGGGGGCGGGGCGTGTATGTAAATCAGCACTTTAAATATCACCGCTCGGAAACCTCCCAGGGTCGGATCCAGTTAACGTGTCGATTGAGAATCCAGACAATTAATAAGCCATACGACTGGTGGATCGTGGAAAGAGACAATCACTCAATAAATATCGTAGGCCCTATAGGAAACTGGCCAATTTTACGCAGCCTTGCTGGTGCATGAGGCTACATTACCACAACAATCAGAAAAGAGATGTACACTATGCGTCTCTAATGGAGAAATTGTCCCTAACCACTTTAAACCTATCCTATCGAGCTGAATAGCCAGGTTTAGTTGGTAACATGTCAGGCTCAAACATTTAGAGCATGATCAGCGACCTCAGTGTAAAATTGATGCTGGTGGGAATCATGATGCAGATATATATGTTGCTTTATAGTATTTCCTAGCATACTGCGGTCTAGAGTTTTTATAAATAAACAAAACATATTAACTAGATGACAACTTGCCATATACACAACTAACCAATACACAATCTAATGAATATGATGATTATAAAGTATCATAGATCATTGGACCCTATGGTGAGGCTAGTTGAGAGCACCCACAGTAAACAAGGTTAATATTCCCAGTAACAGAAATTGTAAAGATGTGGTCATAAGACCGGTAAGGTACTTATTAGTCATCAGTACCATTATACGGAAATAATAATTAATTGTTTGATAGTATAGCTACTTGAGTACCTATTGGTCATCGGTACGGAACAAGTTCACAAATTACTGAAATTGAGGTGCTAACATATAAGTAGCGCGAGATGGCAGAATCTCGAAGGCTGGAAATTTTTCCACACGAAGACATCCATAGGCAGGTATCTGTAGGCAGGTCTCTGCAAGCTGACTTCTCCAAGCAGGTCGGATACGGCACATTCTCAGGACAGGTAACGGAACAGTTCAGGAGATGTCCATTAGATAGACTCTTAGCTGCTACATAATTTAAACAGTAGTTGTAAGGTTTTCTGTCCGTCGACGGTAGTATGAAAGTTTGATGTTGCCCACTAACAGAGAGGGCTACTACATTTTATTATGCATGTACGATAACAGGCACACAGTGCAGAGTACGTCGCATAGCTCTTGCGCATGCTGCTCCGTGATGCGGTGATGATGGCGACTGCTTCCGTAAGGCTGATCTCCTCATCAATTATTAAACTGCACGGAGATATAGATATATTGGAAATGTCCTGTACCCCTGGTTCGGATACGGTCACTGGTGTAGAAATTACAACTGAAATTGGCCGACGGATTACAGATGCTGATGCTGTGGTGATGCGATGATGTGGACGGTGGTGTTATTGCGGGTGCTGCCGGAGTGGAAACTGCAGGCAATCTAGGTACCAATACTGCAGGTGCTTCCGGTGTCGTTCGTGCTGGTGCTGCCATCGTGGTGGTGACTGGTGCAAGGTTATGACTGGGTGCTGGCTCTGTGGCGGAGGCTGGTATGGTTGGTCTTATGTAATGTGGAAAGTCAGGTTGTCGCCGTTTGGTATGTTTAGTTTTATCCATCTTCCCCGTAGGAAGTACATTAATTGGAAGTCTAGTTTCAAAGCAGCTAGCTAGAACTTCTATGTCCTCACTGTGTTCACCAGGCTGTAAGGTTACCACTAACACACGATGCTTTTCTGTTAACGCGTGCGCCACTCCATAACGAATAGCTGTATATAGGTATTTGCAGTCCGAGCAAAATGCACATTGGAAAAGATGATTACTATTGACATGAAGCGTTAAGTCCGAATTGCGGGAGAACGCATGCTTACACGTCTGTCCACTATGGTGTAAAGCTGTACATGGATACTTCTTCCTGGGATGAGCTGGTGCCGAATCCTCTGAGCTGTCGGACAGGGTGAGATCTCCCGCAAGTGACATCTTATTTCCGCATGATAATGAATGTGCCGAACCGCCTAACCTATCGTAATTATCCTACCTCTTCATAACTTTCCTGGCCAAATATAATAATAGTAATGAAATAATAATAAAACAGCAGAATTTGGTTTGCGACATGAAAGTAGCCTAATGCTTGTTCTTCCCTTGTGTCAAATGTGACGGGAAGACGAAGTTTCAGTGCACTCTCACCTCCTGTTATACTTTTTGGTGATGTCACAGGAGAGCGGATGACCACACCCGAAAGTTTTAGGGTGAGTCGGTCACGCCCTATATGGAAAGTTTTGATTTTAATGTTCCTGGAGTCCATGATATGTTCCTTCCATGTAAAGGAAGTAACTATAAATATAAGAAGGAAGGAGTGTCGCTTTTGTCTTCACTCAAAGAAAAACAAGTCGCCAATCAACATTAAAATCTGGAACTACTTATTCCCATGGAAGCTCACCTTTTAATTAGTGTGATGCGGTTTTTCAGATTGGATGCTTATAAACTCGCCTTTTCAGATTTTAGGTGCCCGATGGGGTGTAGGAGAGCGTGATGACGTCAGCAGCAATTGCCCCGACTCACCCCCTCTCGCCTCTTCCATCACACTGTGGTAGATGCACGTTTGGGTGGTTCTTTTGTTTATAGCCTTTTGATCCAATTTACTGGAAATAGAAGTGCTGCTGATTATTCATAGTGGATGTGAAAAACGGAAATATATGTTTTCAAACACAGTCCCTGTATGCGCGTGATCTTGTACATGCATCGCTTGTCGTTTGTAATAGGTGTATTCAAGCCCATGTTGATCGTGTGACTGGAATATGTATGTATGGGAATATTTGAAATTCTCCATGAGATCATACTGTCGAAGTTGTCATGCTGCTTTACCAGCCCACGTGCTAATGATTTGTATACACCGTAGAATAGTCGTGTTAACAATCAAAATTAAGACAATATAGCTGTCTGTAATTATTTTCTGGTTAAGCAGCTCCCTGGCCTGCGTAAATTAATGTTCTAATTCCGCATGGCTGGACTGTGTTTCTCGGGTGGGTAAACTGCCAAGCATCCTCCTCTTATGGGTAGGACTCGTCTCACTCTCACCTAGACCAAACTTAATTTATTACAATACAGCTCGGAAAATGTGTGCTTCAGTTTTACAATTACAATCCCGTCGTATGGAGCTTGTGAATACAGTCAACCTGAATGTCTATGTTTCTGCCGTGTTGATGAATTTTATTGATATGCGTGGCTGCTTATTTTCAGCTTATTCTTGTACTGTCGTGAAGTGTGACGGGTTTTTTACCACTTGGTGTGGGGGTGGATAACTGAAGTGCGGTGTCAACTTTATCGGACATGGTGTATTTCGCTCTGTAATGGCCGAGCCCGGGGTTGGGACAGAGTTGCTTTAGAGTGTGGATGATCAAGAAGGGTGCTGTCGTAACTTGAATCAATCCATTATCGAACTTCCTTTCAGTGGCAAAATCCTACTCGGACGGATGACAGACTGCGGGCATCGTGCTCTCTTAATAATATTGACTGTTATTACGTGTGAATGATGTGTAAGATTTTAGCTGTTTCCGTATGTCGATTCTGGGGGGGTTGGGGGAGTGGGGGTTCCCCCGTAGCGTGTACTGAAGATGGCTGTGGTGTTGCTCCTCCTCTCCGCATGATCAGTTTTCCGTAAACGGATAAGAAGGTGGTTGCAGAAAATGTTGACTTGTGTTGATGGTGGTAGTGATCTGTTGTAGGGAAGTCGGGGTTGCTGTGTGATGCTGGCGTAATGCAGATTGGGCATATCCCGGTTTCCAGGCTAGTGAATGCAGAGTCTGTTGCAGTTGCGGAAAGGTCGGGTCTACGGAAAGTGATGAACTATCCGTATCTGTGCGGGAGGGATTGTTGCGGAAAATTGTGTCTCTAACTTTTTCAATTAAAAACGCTAGGTGACCCTCCTCTCCGCATGATCAGTTTTCTGTAAACCGGATAAGAAGGGGGGGGGGGGGAGGGGTTGGTTCCTGAGGTGCGGGATGCCACTTTCTCTGTTACAGCAGACTCTCTCATATCTGAAGACTGATGGTCAACAAGGTCGGCGGAACAAGTGTTCTGTCCTTCCCTTGGACAAAACAAACGAGAAAGTCTTCAGATACGACTTCCCAGATCGTGTAGACCTGCACTGAGGAGGGAGAGGGCGAGTACATATCTCGTCATCGTCCTCAGCATTAGTTGATCGTTCACCAGACTCCTGGCTTGTGGTTGCTGATGTTGAATGTCCGAGTTACACTATTAAATCTAGGTATGTATGCGATGTTCGCGCAATGCTGAATTGACGTATCCAGCTTTGCGGGCAAGTGTGTTCTGTATGCTTCTGGCTTTCTGTGTCCCGTGTGATGTTCTGACTGCTCACGGGGGAGGGCGGGGGTGTGGTAGGGCAATGGTGGTCGGGGTGCCCTTTGGATAGAGAGTATGGTCATCTTCCGTTACACAACGGTTAGTACTCTGTCATAATTTTTAAGTACCGGGAATATTCGAGCCGAGAGTCTGCTGAATAGACTGCTTCCCTGCCCAGAGGGGGGGGGGGGGAAGTTGGTTGCTGCGGTGCGGGATGCCACTTTCTCTGTTACAGCAGACTCTCTCATATCCGAAGAGTGATGGTCAACAGACGACGAGTGGAGTGTGAAATGGACAGGATGAATGATGTCCGAACTTGGTGCATAGCCTAGAAACGCGCGTTGGAGATGGGGCAGTGGTGGTGCTTTTGGGCGAACTGCACCTTGGGATGGGGTGATTGCGCAATTTGGGGGTATGGAGAGGTACACCGAGTTGTACGGTTTTGCTGTTCTTCAAAACAGGCCAAGGCCTCATCCGGCCTCTTCACTTCCATGCTATTTATTACATGTTCCACCCCACAAGAAGCATGGCATGGGTCAGCCTCCGCTTTCGCTTGTGGTAACTCTATAATGGGGGGTAATAGCATGAAGTGGGTGGGAATGGGAAGATGTCGGCGGAACAAGTGTTCTGTCCTTCCCCTTGGACAAAACAAACGAGAAATTCTTCAGATACGACTTCCCAGATCGTGTAGACCTGCACTGAGGAGGGAGAGGGCGAGTACATATCTCGTCATCGTCCTCAGCATTAGTTGATCGTTCACCAGACTCCTGGCTTGGTAAGAGAGAGGTCGAACTGGCACCTAGGTGCTCTGGACTAACGTCGGGAATACTTGTTTCCATAGAGACATCTGTCCGGGTACCGGTGTCACGTGGAATGTCCAGCCCTAGCTCTGGCACTGGGCTGTCACTAATACACGGTTTAAGTTGATCGAAGTGGATGACTGAGGTAAGGCCATCCGAGGCGCGGATATGGTAGGTCACGTCCGACTTCTTACCTACTACCACATAGGGGCCTTTCCACTGGTAACTCGGTTTACTTGGCGAATCGTGAACCCAAACCATTTTCCCCACCTCATATGGGTCTCCATGCACCCGCCGGTCATGCCATGTTTTCTGACGCCGGTGTGCAGTGGATAAAGTAGCTCTCATTAGCTCATGGGTCTGATCTATCCACTACCGCATGACCTCTACGTAGAGAGATGGTGAATGGTTCTCTCCCGGAATCCTGGGCATGGCCAGATCCAGGGGTAAGGCTAAATCACAGCCTAACATTAACCGAGCAGTGGTATAACCCGTGCTGGAATGTACTGAAGTGCAGTATGCCATGAGCACATATGGGAGTTATAGATCCCAATCTCAACAATCAAGGCATGTTTCCTTTGTCAACATTTCCGCCAATGTGCAGTTAAACCATTCCACCATTCCATCACTTTTGGAAATCCTGCCTGCAGCCGCATCAGGAAGCGTTACGCCGGTATCAGTTACTTCATGGTGATGGTGGTGCTGGGTAGGGTGGGAGAGTGGGAGGGGTGTACTATAGCCAGGACTTTTAAATTTTTCAACACAAACATAGACTCAGATGCTTTAAATGCTATGGTATTACGTAACATGTCTGCTATCATCATCGGGGAAAAAATAGTTTTGCTTAAGTTTCCTGTCAGCTAGAAAGGCTTTCTGACTTTGTGTACATGAATATCATCCAGAGTGGGCCTATGTAATGGTTTGGTTTTCTTTAATGTGTCAAGCCTGAATGGAGGATTACTATAATTGACTAGAGTAACAATTGATTATACATCAATAAAATATTCATAGGAAATATCTTCATGCAATGTTTTAAGCGTGAGGCAAGTAGCTGGGCAAATATTTTGTATGGGCGGCATTTGCCACTAGCAGAAAGCGAAGTTGAACTTGAAGCTATATGTCTACATCTGTTTTATGTGTAATGTATCCATCGTGTCATAGCATCCACCTTCAGATGGATTACGTATTGCAACGATGTAAATCCAAATATAAATGATAAATAATGAAATTGGAATTTAAATTTGAATTTGATCGTAGTAGCACGCGCGCTACAATGTGTTTTATGCGTGTATCACAAACACGCTTACACGCCATATACTTTGGAGCTCTATACTAGCTGTGGATAATTTGGCATTGTGTTTTTCGATCGATCACCAATATGAATTCTCATGTTAGAATGAAATTTGACATATCATCGCATCGATGTTTCTAACTCGAAAGAGTACGTCTAATGTTTAATATCCATTAGTAGCCATGACTCGGCAGTGTCTTAGGGCATGAGTGAAATATACGCGGTAAATTATCTGATAATCAAAGCTTAATTGTCAATGTCGATTTTGACTCCATTTCACAATTTAGAAACGTATAACGTAGTCCCTGATAACGCAAGTTAATGCGTCGTTACTGAGACTATACTTATATGAGAGTATTTCTAAATCCTGCGATATCATTTTAAGTCATCATTAGCTGTGCTGTTCTGGTTTCTGCTGAAAGCCACCACATATAGCTAATACAAATTACAAAATAATTGTTACCAGATTTATTTACAATGGTCGCTATGAAGATTGAGGCGTCCTTGAAGCTACTACAAACTCTGTTATTTGCAAAGTATGTTGGTGTATTTTATACTCGGAATGCTAACAAAAACTAAAGAAGAAAAAAGGAAAAGAGAAGTGTTGGGACACAGCTTCTGTGGTGTGGCGCTGGACTTTAGTGAGTCTTCAATATGTGCATGTTGTTCGATATATTGTCAGCGTTTTCATGCAGAATACATCTTTGCAGCTTAATCAGCTGATGCTAAGCACCAATTTTTGTGTTCCATCCCTGTGTTTTACAATTATGTCAACCATTGCATTAATGAAACTGCCGGATGGAATGATACGATTTCTGCAAACTCTCAGTAACATGAAGCTTGAGATATTTGTAAAAGATTTGGTCTTGAGGCTTGATAGGAAAATTAAGCATGTATTTATTGGAATGGTTATATTCTGCGTTTTCATGATGCTAGCAATGATTATTATTCTACCATTAGCGAGTGGTACCAATGTTTATAGCCCTATTAAAGTCTCATCTCCTTGGAGATTTGTAATGTTGGTGTTTGTGATTATCATGTATGGAGTGGAAACGGGCGGCTTTCTTCTCACTATGGTCCTATACTGGAGTTGCTGCCAAATTTAATTGTCTGCCTTACCGGTCCAAGACGAGAAATTGATGTCCTCAATCAACGCCAGCAGCCTCAGTGTTAAATTAATGAGGTGTTTCTGCATGATTTAATGAATGATCACGAGACATTGGTGCAGTCTGTAGACATATGTGACTGGACATTTCTCCATCTAATTGGCATATGCTATGCTGTATCTATACCAGTGATTTGTGTTTTGCTGTATAACGTGAGTGTTGAAGATTATACAGTTGTGGCCACTCTAATGCTATTCACTATATTCTTGTCCACGTGTGTTGCCATGTTCGTACTTTCCTTGCCTGCAGTACAGATTAACAATGAGGTAATGACTTAAGATTATGTGCATTGTTCATATTTAAAGGGACTATGACAAGGGATGTGTCGTTATTAGGGGTCAATCCAGCACCCTATTATTTTCGATTGGACTATTTTTATGATTCTTTTATTCCACCCTTTGCTAAAGGTGCTTTAACGTGAAAACTTTCTGTGGAGAAAAGGACGAAACTACAGAGGACATTAGGAGGTTATACACGCTAGCGTTTGACAGGAAACATATCTGATTGGCTAATTAACTCGGCGGCCATCTCGGATTTCCTTATATTTTTCGAAGATTTTCAAAATATTCTCCTCCGGAACCACTGATCTGCAACTTAGAATACACTATATAGATGAGGACCTGAATAAAAAAGGGTTCAAGCGAACATGATTGGGCCAGTGGTTCGCCGGCGATCTTGATGACGTCATAAATTCGTTAATTATTTATACAGAAACTCAAAACTCTTCTCTAGGGTTAGGGTTAGTTACTGACCAGTAAAATTGACGCGAAACTCAGAAGCTAGCATCTGGATTTGGCCAAGAATCCAAATTTTTCAAGAGAAGTTGACTGGCTCATAACATACACAATTGTCATTTTCTCTGAGTCTACTGAACTGATCTGTCTGAAATTGGGTCAATATCATGATGCACCAGTGTCAAGTTAAATATGCAGAAAAGAGATCGATGTGAGCATTTCCGTGGCCATTTCAAACTTTTTTATTTGATGGAATTTGACAGTGAAAATGGATAATACATACGTAATGTGGTGTTCATATTTCAGATTTATTTGTTTCGAACGCGTGAGACGGAAAGAGTGCCGGCCATCTTGAATTTCTTGTACCCCCAAAAATCACCATAGGAAATGTATTGGGAAATTTTTTTTTTAATTTTCTCCTAATGTTATCGTTTTGGCGTATCAACTTGAAATTTGGCAGACTTCTAGCACTATGTAGACCACGTCTTAACTTCAAAAAAATGTTACGTCCGTATAGCGGGTTTTTTCGAAAATCCTGAATAAAGAATTTTTGCAGACACCGCTGGAAATTATATTTCTCGCTGATCAGAGGGGTGAAATTTTGGGTAGACGTAGGTACAATATGCGCCTATTGAATGGTGAAATAAAATCATTACCTAACATATTAACATTTCTGCTATTGCAAATATGCCTTCTGTCTTCTATTTCCGTGATCGTCAGATAAATGACGCAATACTAGGAAGATTGTTTTGGTGATTAATTTATCAATTTGGAAAAAGATTCCCTATCAGTGACCGTTTACAGAACTCAAATATCACAAGCGGTTCGTGAGATACTAAGACTTTCACATCGCAATGCAATTATGCCATTGAAAATGCATTGAACAAAATGCTGTGCGTAGCACCCAGCATTACTGCAGAGCTTTTCAAAATGAAAATAACTTTATATAGGTTTTTGGGTATGCCGATTCGAAGATCGGTTTCGAAAGTTTCCGATCATGTCTTTGTCAAACGGGCTAGGCCTCCTTAGCAACCAAGATGGTATCCATAAAAAAGCCAAGTAACTATGTGGAATATTGCGATAAAAATGGCTCTATATAAGTCTTCAGGTATGACGAGTTACCAACCGAGATGCTCTCCATAGGAACCAAGTAACTATAAATGACTCTATATAATTTTTCAGCGATGCAGAGTTTAAAATTAGCACCGTTAAGAGTTTCCAGATAGTGTTCTTTTCTTAGTGACCAGGAGGCACAGAAACAGGTGAAAACAGAATGTGTCAAGTAACACATTAAAATTGGCACCCAATCTACTCATTGACATAGCGTTAGTGACAGAAATAAAACATCCTTTAGAAATTCTGCATATACACATTTGCGATTCTGGGTAGTCTGAAACAAATGTAATGTCACCATTACTAAAATAAACACGTGCAGGTCTGCAGTAATTTTTTGTCGTTCATATTCATATTTCATATTATATAAAACTGATCAAATGTTGTCTCTATCATCCCACTAAAGCGTATGATGCTGTCCGCTTCCTCGTGTATATTGCTCAGCTTAAAAATTCGTTGTCCTCGGCAGTTGTTAATCTATTTGTGTCTAGATTTTCCCATAGTGTTGAAGGGTTATGTTTGCCAAATAACATGTGTGACTATCATTCGCTTTGTTACTGGCTATACAGTTCCTGAATAATCCTTCAATTGTGGCTGATATCAGTCCAAGTGTGTGGTTTTCTCGGTTTAATAATGCAATCTTGGCAATATATACATCCTAGTTTGTTACTTCAATGCCATGCACAGACATGAGTATAAGTATAAAAATTCATTTATGAACCGTTTGGCCAAATTAAATGTGTTCTATTACCAGAAAACACCATCTGTTGCACACTTATCTAATATCTTTTCATCAATAGCGATACATTTTGGCATATCTGTGTTACGCCAACTTCTTGAGTCTACTGACCATTCAGCATGCAGTGTAAAGTTTTTCAACATCCTTGCTAATGTTTCTCCATCAAGGCGGAAGACCCTATAATAGAATCTAAAACCAACTGAATGCATACAGCATAGCTTCTATGATCGCAGCATGTAACATAGTTCATAAGATCACACGCATGTAGCTTTTAAGTTCACATGCATGTAGCATAGCCTTTAGGATCCCGTGTATGCACATTGGTTGCTTTGTCTATAATAAGTTCGTTAGCAATTTTTTTAATCCTCCTTTGTGGCGTGGCATCAAGTGTGTTTGTAATTTAGCGTATGGTGATTTAGTCATTTTGATGTTTGCAGAACCAGCTAGGTGAGTTTTTTCTATGTTTACCAGGAGACGAACATGTGTTAATATCGGACAGTCACCCATGAAATAATATTATGAATATAATTCTGAATCCTGATCTATTAATGTTTTATGTTGAAGTCAGGATATGTAATCTTCTTTTTGGGTGGCTGGTTTCCATGGATACCGACGTCCTTCACTTCTATGCCTTTGTAGATTTTAAAAGATGATTCAGAAAACATATTATTGAGCTATGTAACCGAGCAAAATAAGTTTTGATCTTATTTTGACTCAAAATACGTTATGGCAGTTCCCCACCCGGTTGGTATTTGAAAGGTCAATACTATCTACAGCAGAGACAGGCTGGCTGTATAAAGATGTCATTAGATTCACTCAAGCACTCAATTACAATATTAGCTGATCATGTGTCTACTCACAGTAAATGACAGCTGTCCAGACTCATTCCGGGTGCATGAATATCACTTACATAATGCCTGCTTGGGCTGTAACTGTTAACCTTGATACCAACAGCTATTCAATAGATTTACGTACAACATTTACCATGGGATTTTGACATCATATATCATTGTTTTATTCTAAGTTGCTGACTAAATGGCTTTAGCAATTTCAAACACGTTCATAAGATAATTGGGTTGTAGATGTACCTTCAATAATCAATAATCAATATAAGCACGGTTCTTGGAGATTGTATCATCATTATCATCACATAGCAGTAACCCATTAAATGACCAGCTGTTCCTTCTTGTTTTGAGGATCTTTCTTCGAATCTTGCGCACATTTAAAGATGAATTTTTTGGTTTTATCTAATCATAGATTTTCTTCTTTTCGCATTGCAACACCATTTGCTATGCCTATTCTTTGATCTTTAAAGTGTGCCTTGTACTCTATTGTGAAGGTGCTAGCCATGCTATTTTGGTATCCTGACCAATTGGATATACGCGCTAGCCTGTACAATTCTGTGTTATCACTGGCCAAACAAAAACAACAAATACAGGCCGGTTATTAATTTTTGTAATTAATTCAGATTGCAAATTATCTGAATACATATATATTCAAAATTTCAAATAAATGCAACCCGTCTCTAAATATGTGCCTCTGTCAATAAGACTGGGATTATATTTATTGAGCTCGCAGCTATGAAGAAACATTGAGCGATATAAAATAGATTAATACACTACATTAATAGATTAATAATCAGTAAATAACTTAATTAACCTTGTGATGACACGGGAATTCGAGCCAAATGGGCTGTACATTCCATTGCTTCACAGCAAAATTGATGGTAATTAAGGAACATGTGTTTTATTGCCAGAATCTACCGACTAGAATGCCACAATTTCTACAAACTGGACCTTGAGATATTTGAGACAAAATTGTTTCTGAGACTTGGTACTAAAATTAAGCACATATTAATTGTAATTCTTATATTTACTGTTTCTGCGATTTTGGTAATGATTGCTATCTGGGCCATGCACGAGAACATAACAACTAATACCAGGGTGTATATACCTATTGAGAATACATCTCGTCGATTGTAGTTCTTGTGACAATTGTCTTTGGAGGTCACGTATATAGCTTCTTCTCAGTATTTACAGAGTTTGTTGCCAAATTTTCCAACTCGGGCATAACAGTCTAATATGAGAGTTTGATATATTCAAACAACAGCGTCCGGTTATTGTAGCTGGGGATTTGCTCCTCCATATAACGAAAGAACACAAGATCCTTCTAGAGTCTGTAGGCCAATGTGACTGGATGTTTCAGCATACGCTTAGCGTGAACTGTGCTGTGTTTATTCCATTGATTTGTTTCCTACTATATGGCGCAAGTGTCAGAGATTGAGGTCACACTAATGATTTTTGTTTTGTTTGTGTGTTTCCATCGGTGCGGTACATGTTAATAATGAGGTAATCCTTTCTTTTTTTACGTATACAATTTTGGCTTTAACCAGAGTCAGAGAACTATTATTATCCTCGTCCTGCGTGTGTGTGTGCATCAGCAACAGGCGTATGGGTAATATTAGAAGCTATACTAGATGCACTTAATTAGCAGAGAGCAGTTCAACACACGGCAGTATTCCTTCATGACAGTAGGCATTCACGGCAGCAGGCCGGCATGACACTAGGTCTTCACAGCAGGAGGTCTTCATAGCAGTCGGTCTTTATAGCAGTAGGCCTTCAGGGCAGTAGGAATTCAGGGCAGTGGGCCTTCATGACAGTAGGCCTGCACTGCAGTAGGCCGTAATCGTAATAGCATTAGGTCTTCACAGCAGAAAGTCATCATGGCAGTAATTCTTCATGGCAGTAGGCATTCATGGAAGTAGGAGTTTCATGCCAACATGCCTTCAGGGCAGTAGGCCTCCATGGCAATAGACATTCACGGATCAAGAAGCGATAAAGGTTATGTAAACAAGCATTTTAACAATACGGATGGCATACATCTCAATTGGACAAAACGGACTTCAAACAAATGAGTATGAAAGCCCAATTAAACACTCATTAATATTCGTGGTTATGCCTTGAAGAAAGAAGATCTGATAATCAAGGATTAATCGGTAATCTGATTTAGACTTCTAAACTGCAGTCATGGTTTCTATATTTCTCTCTTTAGCTAAGGCCAATATAAGTAAAATTCATGGAGCATAAGAATAAACATGAACCTATTATTGAACACTATGCGACAATAAAGCGGCATCAAAGTTAATCATTTAGGGCATTTGTCATTAGGAGAGTTAATAAACCCAGAGAACACGTGTTATATGTGTGTAGACAAGCTTTAGCGATAAGTGGCATGAGCAATACGTCGTCGCTCGGAGGACAAGTGTAGGTTAACTTAGGAAAGCTATTCCATTAATGCTGATACATTAGAATGGTGTGATTAGGGAAGCGAAACCATGTGTTTGGTGTGATTAGAGAAGCGAAACCATGTGCATGGTGTGATTAGAGAAGCGAAACAATGTGTAGGGCGTAATTAGAGAAGCGAAACAATGTGTATGGCGTGATTAGAGAACTGGAACAATGTGTATGGCGTGATTAGAGCAGCGAAGCACTGTGTATGGCGTGATTAGAGAAGCGAAACAATGTGTATGGTGTGATTAGAGAACTGAAACAATGTGTATGGCGTTATTAGAGAACGGAAACAATGTGTTTGGTGTGATTAGAGAACTGAAACAATGTGTATGGCGTGATTAGAGAAGCGAAACAATGTGTATGGTGTGATTAGAGAACTGAAACAATGTGTATGGCGTGATTAGAGAAGCGAAACAATGTGTATGGCGTGATTAGAGAAGCGGAACAATGTGTATGATGTGATTAGAGAAGCGAAACAATGTGTATGGTGTGATTAGAAAACTGAAACAATGTGTATGGCGTGATTAGAGAAGCGAAACAATGTGTATGGTGTGATTAAAGAACTGAAACACTGTGTATGGCGTGGTTAGAGAAGCGAACCACTGTGTATGGCGTTATTAGAGAAGTGAAACACTGTGTATGGTGTCATTAGAGAAGCGAACCACTGTGTATGGCGTGATTAGAGAAGCGAACCACTGTGTATGGCGTTATTAGAGAAGTGAAACACTGTGTATGGCGTGATTAGAGAACTGAAACAATGTGTATGGTGTGATTAGAGAAACGAAACAATGTGTATGACGTGGTTAGGGAAGCGAAACTATGTGTATGACGTGATTAGAGCAGCGAAACACTGTGTATGGCGTGATTAGAGAATTGAAACAGTGTATGGCGTGATTAGAGAAGCGAAACACTGTACATGGCGTGATTAGAGAACTGAAACAATGTGTATGGTGTGATTAGAGAAGCGAAACAATGTGTATGATGTGATTAGAGAAGCGAAACAACGTGTATGGCGTGATTAGAGAAGCGAAACACTGTGTATGGCGTGATTAGGGAAGCGAAACAATGTTCTGGCGCGGTGATTAAAATATAACTTGGAATTCGTAATCTTATGCATTTGGGTCTGGGTTGGTACAGTCTGTATCCAAAACAGGATGTAGAAAGCAGATTAAATAGTTTAGTGAAAACATGCTTGGATTATGCTATACATGGTTATTCTAGTACCATGTCCTATTCATACTGGCGTACGCTGCTATGCATTGTGTTGTTTAATAAGTTTATACTATTCTGTAATATAACTGAATGTTGTCTAATGTACCTCTCTAATGGACACAACGATTACAGAAAATGCTTGGTCAGAAAATTAAAATTCTTTCAAATGTGTTGCAGACACAAATCACAATTGTAGTTAGCTACATATGTTGAATCTGTTTTATACACGTGATGTTGATAATGGAAGAAAGACGAAGAGACAACAGTGTCGTGCCATTGCTTCTGTCGTGTGGTGCTGGGTTGTAGTCAGTCTGCAAATTGTACAGACCGTTACATATTTTGTCAGTGTGTTTATGCAAAATACCATGTGTCTTTTAATCAACTGATTTTATACCTCAGTTTTCGCATCCCTTTCATGGTCCTGGCGATTACTTCGACAATTGCAATTATGAAGTTACCGACTGAAATGACAATATTTCTCCAAACTCTCAGTAACATGGACTGTGACATATTTGGGGAGAAATTCGTTCTAAGACTTGGAATGAAAATTAAACGAATTTTGATTAGAATTTTTATATTTATTATTACTTCAATGTTGGTATTGATTGCTATGTCGACATTGAATGCACAGCTGACAACTGATGCCAAAGTATATAACCCTATTGATGTCAATTCGCCAAGAGGCTATGCGAATTTAGTATTTGTGACGATCATGTTTGGATTTCAATTAGACGCCTTTCTTCTCACTCTGCACCTGTACTGGAGTTGTTGTCAGTTATTACAGCTCGGGTGTATCGGTTTCAGATGACGGATTGAAAGTATTCAGTTAGACCAACAGCTTCAGTGCCAGGTCATTGAATATAAAGATTTCCTGTTCGATTTAATGAAAGATCACAAGATCGTGATACACTCTGTGGATATATGTGACATGATATTTCGCCATCTACTTGGTGTCTGGTATGCTGTATTCGTACCAATGTTGTGTTTCCTCCTCTACAGTTTAGGTGTTAGAGATCAAAGTGTTGATGTGATAATGATAATTATCATAGATATTCTATTCGCGTGTGTTTTCATTACATTGATATCCGTGATTGCAGTGTGTATTCTCAATGAGGTATATCTGTTTTAATTCTTAATTTTTATTTGACCAGGATAACCGTAACCAAATTAATGTTATTAACTGTATCATTTTTGGCTACTCGGGAATAATCAATGTATTTGCGCGTTATATTTCGTTCAGTTTGACGGAGAAGTTTCAATGCAGCGTTCTATCTAAACCTCCACATATCGTTGTTGCCCTTAATCTGTATAGTAGAATTTACTACAACTGAATGAACAGCGATATGTCTTGTACTTCGTTGACCATCCGTTTATTGTTGCTTCATGATCACAAGCAGGGACGCGCTCACGCACGCGCACACGCGCACAGACACGATCCCCCACACTTACTGTGTCTCTTGTTTTGTTGTCCCGTCATTGTATACATATGGATCACAACGTGGCCAATCAGCCACATGTCTTGAAGAACATACTATTTGTTAGGTCAAGATGCTGGTGATCTCTCAAGATTCTTTTGCTGCATAATAGTCATTGTTTGTTTTTATTTGCTTCTTTGTTTATTTAGTCAACCGCTTTACACAAGAAACTACAGATGTTGGATGTTACCGATTTTCAAGACAAGGAACTGCATTTGGTATGTTTCCAATACTTAGTTATTTGTCAATAGTAATTAGCTTGAAGCAGTCCAACATGTAATCAATAAATCACATCTGTTTGGAAAGGTGTCCGTATTCAGTTGAGAAATTGATTTCACTTGTTTTCAGTCACTCGGTCGGTCGGATGGATGATCGGTCGGTCGGTCTGTCGGTCAGGGAGGCGGGTGGGCTGGTGGAAGGGTGGCAGGTAGGCAGGCAGGCAGGCAGGTAGGTGGGCGGGTGGACAGGCGGGTTGGTGAGTGGCCGGGTGGGCGGGCACGCAGGCAGGCACAAAAGCCTATTCCAGGTTACAGTTTCAAGTTGTTCGTATACAGCTATCACACAATGAGCAAAGATTGCCCGTGAAGTCCTGAAGATGTGTAATAAGTTTGGGCTTAGGAAGCAACACACACCCCACCCCAACAGTCAAATTAGTTTCAATATATTCAGTTGTATATTTACCTTCAAAGTTAGATTATGGGAATTCAGGTTTCAATATTTCAAGTCGAATCCAACACGGCTAAAAGTCAGTGGGCGGAGCTAGAACTGGCTGTGGCAGAGCTACCAATGGATCACACTATTCTATGTAGTGTAATGCTATTGTTACTAAACATGTCTTTTATGATACATGATTATATCTTTCAGCTTGCTATCTTCCTTAGCCGTTTCCATGGAGAGGAGGTTGGCTTGACAGCATCGGGAATCTTTGTGATCACTAAATCAGCTTTATTGACGGTATGTGGTGGATACAGTTTGTCTGTAATGCAAATCTAATCTAGCGAGCGTTAAGCTATCTGTTTCTGTGTCACGCACGGACAGTGTCAAACTCCATGATCCAGAGACAACCAACCACTCGATTTAGTTTGGCTGAGGTTGTTATCCACGGGCATTTCATCGTGAGGCAATTATCTTGCTAGTTGAATGAGGTAGGGTCGCTTGCAGAGAAAGAGCAAATCTTCGCCATGATTTTAACACTAGTCAATTTTGATATCTAAGATGGCCAATACTGGTCAATGAAGAAAATAGTAACTGCAAGATCCTTGTTTATATGTTCATTCTGGCAGCAGTTTGGCAAAAAGCAGTAACCCTTTGATGATCATCCAGAGTTAGTGGTCATTTTATTTCTTTGTAATCTGTCTCTCCGAATGGCTCTACCGCTAAGTACGCCTTGATATGGGGCTACATAGTTGTAATATATTATTTCGACCGAGCTGAACGTTGGTACTACATCGGTGGCTACCAGACTAAGTAGCAAACCCGAATCCGAGAAAAGGCTAAGAATATATGAACACAAATCAATAGGACTATGCCTAGCAACATAAAAGAAATGTATTAGGAAACTGCTACAATAGTTAAATACAAGACCACCTAGAGTCCTAGCCAGTCATCAGCTAATCTTCCCCAGAACACTGGACCAATGTAAGCTGAATTCTTGCCTTCTTGTGTACACAGAACATGGTACAATCCTTCAGCAATTGATGAGGGTTCGAGTAGTCCAATTTTCTGAAAATGAAGGTAGACCCATGTCAAGCGATTACCCTCCTATCGTCATGCCATATCTCTGCTGTTACGGAACATATCATTGTGCCGTGTATAACGGGGGCCATTGCGGCGATTTGGCTATCAGCATCCAACTCAGGCTGGCATCAGGCGAAGATGTAGCATGAAGATCAGTTTAATTTTACAACTAAGCTAACGAGGATTCGGAAAAATATGGCATGCCAATGCAACTATTCTGGACATCCACAATTGAAATGTTTGATAAACTTCCTCATCTCCCTTAAGCAAATGTCACGACTATGACATTGGCGATATACAGAAAACCAAACAGTGGTAGTTGATTTGAGAAGCGTCAGCCGATGCCGATGTACTAGCCATTTTTCCACAACGATGGCATTGGACATCTCTTCCACATTGCATTAGCTCAAGTCTAAAATTGTTGGCAGACGAATGTTTCAGGTGCGAACGTAACCAGACTCTAAAAGGCCCAAATATCTTCCAAAATGATCTCAATTGTCACATGGTCAATCAGGTGGCAAATGTATTTCAATACAGATAAATGTTACACATTGCACAATAATTTTCCATAACATCAAAATGTGAAAAAGCGACCATCCATGCACCATGGAAGTGGTAAATCTGACAAAACTTAAACAACTCGTCCATGCATTTATTGTTGCAAAGGGCCCTAAAATGGCATACCAATGTCAGTAAGACCACGGCAAAGTGTATCTTTACCCTCGGGCATTTCACAAGAAATACAGAATCGTTCCCAAAGCCATCAAGGAAAGTCTACACCACAATGGTACGATCAGTTCCTTGAGTACAGCTGTCCAGTCTGGAAGCATCAACATAAAATCCATACAGATAAAGTCGGGGCAGTACAAAGAATTCAGCCAGGTACATGCTAAAACTAGCATATCGTGGGTGTGATACAGCCAGAAAAACAGGCAATGTCTCACTGATGGTAAACCTGTTTACATGCGATAATCTTGACTGAAATGACACTATTTAATACTCGTATACCAAATTATCAACCGTCTGGAAGTCCCATACAATCCCATTTCATAAAAATATAACAGTCTATCAGCACCTGTCCAACAAGTGCTGCAACACATGCTGCTGATCTTCACAACTTCAGCATTGGAGTTCTATCTTATCACCACTAAATTGGTATCACTCCATTTAGATATGCACATACTACAACATATATGTGTGCGCCATAAGATTCGTGTGCCACTGTGCGCCCGGCGGGATAACTCAAGCTATGCTACAGAGATCGTCAACAAACTTGATTGAAGGTTGCGCTAGGAGATCTATAGAATCATCTCGATGTTGAGGTCAAACAGGTCATCGGAATATGGGCGTGGGTGATAATCGAAATTCTGCGAGTCTGTGCTGCCAACATGTGAGTGATTCAAGTTAAACATCCTGCCTTTCATCAGAAAACTTCCTTTTTAACTATCTGTATAGCTTGCTGAATGGATCTGAGTGAGCCATTTCCTGTCTCGCTCGGCATAGGAAGGAAGCTGTCTGAGAGAATCAAATGGTAGACTTTGAGACTTCGATGGACTGGTTCTGTGTGTGTGCACAATTAAGTGAACTTATATAGCTCACTATATGAATTGTTTTCACTATAAACGTGTTCCCCAGTAGAAAACATGTACATATTGATTATATATTTTGTACTTTGCCATGCATGAATGACTTCCTGCTTGTATAGGCTACACATAAAATGGAATCACTCTTTTATATATAACCAAAATGTTGAATTAAACGGCCTAAACTAAAATAATTTGTTGAACATTTTGACTGATGGTCATTGAACAACGACTTGGATCGTTAATTAATTGCAAAGCTAAGCTAAGCTAAGCCATCAGTTAGATTTAGCCTGTAGTAAATGTCCTGCGCATAAACAACTTTAGGCAGGTCATGAAACTTGGGTTCTAGTGTGAGATTGGTTTTTGAAAAAAAAATATTAATCACGGTACAACTAATCTACCTGTGACTATATATAGAAGAAGCCTCCTATTTGGCTACCCCCCCCCCCCCCGCCCCCTCACTATAATGGTGTATATTATATACACTAATAACTCAGTGAAAATTGTAAAATATATATATATAAATAATACATTAATGTTTAGGCAATTGCATGCGATTTCCAATGATATATGACCTAAATAATATAGTGATTTTAGTTTAAAATATACTGCAATACTAAATTAAAGTAATTTAATTTAATTTTAAGTTTAATTTTAAAGAGCAAAAGTAAAATCCTAGGCTCACTGCTTTGCAGTACTGCTGACATTTTTGCACGCTGCGTCATGGGGAACATAGCTTTCCAGTACTTCTGGAAACTATGGATTCGTAGATCAAAATGCCCTTGATAAAGAGGCTACGTATATACAATGCAACCCGCGTATCCTTGATGCTGTATAACTGTAACAGCTGGGCAGCTCCAAAGGCAGCTCTAGACAAACTCGATGCCTGCTACCGCAAACACCTATGCACCATCACTGGACACCGATGGCCAGACAGCATAATTTACAACAATGCACTATACAGGATGTGTAATACGTCGCTGCTGTCTGTAAAATTCGGACAGCAAAGATGGTCCATGTTTGGCCATGTGCTAAGGATGCCAGAAGAGACACCAGCATAGAGAGTCTTGGAATTCGCCCTACTCGGAGCCAGCAAATACAAAGCCAGGAGAGGACGCCAATGCATAAATCTGCTAAGCGTGCTACGAGGTGACCTCAAGAAAAGCAGGACTCGGTACACTCAAGTCAAGAATGGACCTGAGGAAGCTAAGGATTTCGTCTGAGGACAAGGCACAGTGGGCAAAAGCGACGAAGGACTGATTGCAGCTGTATGATGTTTCTACTACTACAGCTGCAGAATACATAATCATACATACCAAATTAATGCAGATCAGCTGGTTGTTGGCGACGTTACCAACCAACAGTTGTGCTCCGAGAAAGCGTCGATTTAGTGGAATCCAGGCGTAATGACGTCAGAAAAGGTAATGTGTATTCGAGTAGGGTGAACCAATCCCAAGATATAAAACAATAGGTTGAGCTAAGTCAAAAATTTAATTGAAAAGAGTAGTTTTATATTAACGTTACAGTGAACTTGACCTTTGACCTCATGACTGCAATAGGACTGTGCTGCATCTGGTTGATATAATATGTAACCATGTGTTCAAATCTAGTCACAATAGGCTGAACTAATCCTTAGATATAAATTGATATGTTGAACCAAACCAAAAACCTAACCGGAAACAATATAGTATTATACCAAGGTCACGGTGGCCTTAACCTTTGATCTCAATATAATTGTGCTCCATCCATTCGATATATCTAATCATGTGTCCAAGTTTAGGCCCAATAGGGTGAAGTCATGGCGAGATATCAGATGCTACGTGGAGTAATCCAAAAACCTAACCATAAAAATAGAGTTTTATAGGCCACAGTCATCCTGAAATTTGAACCCATGACCCCAACATCATTGTGCTTAATTCCATCGATAGAAGGAAGCAGGCGTCCAGGTTTAGTCCCAATAGGATGAAGCTATTCCACGATATAATATATGTTGAGCTAAACCAAACAACTTAAACATAAAAAATAATTGATTATCAATGGCACAGTAACCATGAGCTTTGAGCTCATGACCCCAATAGCATTGGCTTCAATCCCCGTGATATAGGGAAGCAGGTGTACAAGTTTGGTCCCAATGAGATGAAGCCATGCCGAGATATATGATGACATGTTGAGATAAATGCAAACCTCCCTAGTTATATAGTGTTATCAATTAATTATTGAAGATTAGAAACTTATGGTTTGCGTGATATAATAATTATAACGATCAGAAGCGGATTCAGGAGTGCCCCCCACCCCCACCCGGACCCACCCCCTTCAATCCGTGGCTGAGTCTATAAATACACCGTGACCGGTTTTATATATATATATATATACTATCAAGGTGTATATACTGCTTTGTCTCTAGGTATCACAATCTTCATGCAATCCAAATATATCCATGTTCCCGGTGTGTGGGGTGGGTGGCGAAGTATGTGGCGGTGGGGTGGCGGGGGACGGGGGGGGGGTGTCTTGAGGTTGTTAATCACAGTCCAACTGAAACTCGGTCTTTAGTTAAGCTAAGTCTATCTTCATGTCTAAGCTGCGCACCGGATCCCAATAAATACTGGACGGTAAAGCATGATGGAAAAGAAGTCTGATTAAAAGGGTATCTTCTTGTAAAAAGAGATTATGTAGGAACAGGTCGTGTAATGACGGCTATAGGCCGAAAACATTTGTTTACCATCCAGTGTCAGCTCCACTAGAAGATATATGCACATTCATGTTGAGGAAGTCCCACGCTCCCTTGGCGTGATGATAAAATACTGACTACTGGCTGACTCAAAAAAGGCATGCTGAGGAAGGTTCCTGAAGCAGGTACTACTGGTACTGATGAATTCCTCTCGCCAAGTGCTCAATCCTACTAGACAATGCTCACTGGAATGGCAGTTGACCACATGCAAGAATTAACAAGACAAACTGGAAAAATCAGGTTTGCTTTAGTTCTGTTATGGACATGGACCGCTGCAGAACATCTAACTACGGATAATGTGGAAACAATAAGTTAGTTTCCCGGTTGAAAGATGTATAACTTTCACGATGAATGTCTCGGACGCTGATTGATGAAAGATATCCATCTGTCTTAACATACATGGAGACAGTTCTAATTTCTTCACTGGATTTATCAGTACCTATTTACTTTTTTACCATTGATATATGCGGCAGACTGAAGAGAAACTTGCAAAGTCTTGTTTTCATGGTCGAAAAATCATCTCTCTAACAAAAAGATGTTCACTAGGAACTAACTTTTTACGACTTTCTTTTATTGAAATACTGTTCGATGGCCATTTTGAACCACCCATACGAATTAAAAACGGTACTGAAATTATTCAGACGACATCAGGTTAAAGATACTTCAGATAATGGTGAAAACGTTCCCCTTAAAATTACTTTGATGTTGTCTAGCACTTCACTAGCTATAAAAATTTGGTGGCGAGATAAGTTCCACTTGGCGGGCAGGTGAACGTGGAAACGAGAGGGAGCTGCAGTTCTTTAGACTCAAGTGCTTGCGTCCCGCCTGTCCCTCAGTATCAAATACTTTATTGAAATGTATGCGTGCCGAAACAACTCCTTTTATACTCAGCAGCCTAAGTTTCAGAAAGATGCGCTCGAAGCTGGAGG
>JAVVLW010000287.1:0-25000 GCA_034401795.1 Chaetoderma sp. LZ-2023a | reverse complement strand
CCTTGAATCTAATGAGATCCAACGCACTCATATGTCATGTCTATAGATATAATTCTACATTGTTATGCTTTGCAACCTTTGCAGATTCGCGTTTAGCCCTTTGAAACCCGTAGACTAACCAGAAATCAAGTTTGACTTTACGACTTTGCAATGAACTATGACTTCAAACCTAAAATAATTTTTGAAAAATCCAAGATGGCCAACAAAAAAATTGACCAATAAAAATTTCTGTTTGATATCTTGAAGCGTGCTGCAATAGGATCATTCCACGCAAGTTTCGTTGAAATCGGTCCACTAGTTAAGGGGTAGCGTTTTATATGGTTCGGGAAATTTTTTTTACAAAAATCCAAATGTCCATCAAAAAATTGACCAACCAAAATTCTGAATACAAGTTCCAGAGCCTACCACTATAGAATCGTTCCAGCCAAATTTGGACAGAATCCACCAAGCAGTTATGGAGAAGATGCATTTTGACAATTTCCGGTAAATTTTTCATAAAATTTGATTTTCACCAAAAACTTGACCCATTAAAATTCTAAATATAAGTTCTACAGCCCCCTCCGTGATAGGATCTGTCTACCCAATAAGGGTTGAAATTTGTCAAGCAGTTAATGATGAGTAAGTACCATTTTGACAATTTCTGGTAAATTCACCAAAAAACTTGACCAATTAATGTTCTGTATATAAGTTCTGAAGTATATCCCAATAAGATCCTTTCAGCCAAAATAAGTTGAAATCTGCCGAGCGGTTAATGAGGAGTAGCATTTTGACAATTTCCGGTAAATTTTTCATAAAATCTAAGGTTTTCACAAAAAAACTTGACCAATTAAAATTCTGTATATAATCTCTGAAGCATAGCCCCATAAGGCCAATCCAGTCATAGTACGGTGAAATCTGTCAAGAGGTTAATGACGACAAGAGGATTAATGAGAAGTAGCGCATTGACAATTTCTGGTAAATTTTTCATAAAATCTAAGATTTTCACACAAGTAAATTGACCAATCAAAATTCTGTACATATGTTCTGAAACCGAAAGCATTAGGGTTCTTCCAGCCAAATTAGGTTGAAATCCACTAAGCGGTTAATGAGGAGTAGCATTTTGATAATTTCCAGTAAATTTTACATAAAATGTAATATTTTAACCCAAAAAGTTTACCAATCAAAATTCTGTATAAAAATTCTGAAGCCTACCCTCATAGGGTCCATTCAGGCAAATTAGTTTGAAATCCGCCATGTGGTTAATGAGTAGTGTTTTTAAGCAAAGGTTTATGGATGGATGATGAATGACTGACAGTCGCAATGCGTATCAGTGACATTGACGTTTGACGTTTTGACCAAAACTTCATTGTGTGATGTTGTGTCATTATAAGGGGGCATGTGTACAAGTATTAATCCAGTATAATTAACCAAACATGAGATAAGTTTGAACCAAAGGGAGAATGTTAATGTTGAAAAATACACGGTTTTTACCAAGGTCATAGTGAACTTGACCTTTGACCTTTTGACCTACCCATAATTGTGTGATGTCAGGTCATTATAAGGAGGCATGTCCTAGTTTGGCTCCGGTATGATTAACCAAACCTGAGATATAAACAGAAAAGTTGAGCTAAACGAAAAATGTTAATGTTAAAAGAACAAAGTTTTTATCAAGGTCACAGTGACCATGACCTTTGACCTTTTAATCTCACCATCATTGTGTGATGTCAGGTCATTCTAAGGAGGCATGTGTCCTAGTTTGGATATAGTATGATTAACCAAACCGGAGATATAAACAGAAAAGACGAGCTAAATGGAAAATGTTAATGCTGAAAGTACCAAGGTTTTTATCATAGTGCCCTTGACCGTTGACCTTTTGACCCCAACATCATCATGAGATGCTGTGTCATTATAAGGAAGTATGGGCCCAAGTTTTGATACAGTATGATTAACCAAACCCGAGATATTAACAGAAAAGTTGAGCTAAACGCAAATTGGACGATGCCGATGCCACCACCGCCGATGACACCGAACTTCATGCAGGGTATTGCAATAGCTTTGTTTTACTTCGTAAAGTCGAGCACAAAATGGAAGGTAAAAAGTCATTAGAAAACTATCAAGGACACACAGGGCTAAAAATAAACATTCTACAACATAGTGTGTTTCATCTAGTAAACCTGTTCCTCATTAAAATGACAGTATTTTCATTTCAAATCATCCATACTGGCAAGAAGTTAAAAATTTTGAAACTAATTTTATTGAAAGCTGCTGTTGCCTTGAGATGCAGAAGCTTACAGTTTCAAAATATTAAGCATAATTTCTCTACAATGTAAAGAATTTGGCATATTTTATGCACGGTTGAAAGGGTCGACTTGTATTGTCATGATTGTAGTTGAAGAATATGAGGAAATCAGACACTTATTTGGACAATTATTTGGGGTCATTTCAAAGTTACTAGGGTCTCTGAACCCATGGCCCTCCTAAAATAAATATGGACAAAACAGTCAATGCTGATGCACAAGTACACATGCATGCGCGCAGGTATGCACACACTTAGACTCTTTAGCATCATAGACTGCATTATACATCATTATTGTCAACATAAACAAGGATAATACAAACCTGAGTAAATCTCGGCTTGACAGGTATTTAAACACTTTGGTTAGAGCTTCATAACCAGCGTGCAAACTTTTGATAAAGCACAAACCAGGGTTGACGGCGCGCCTACCCAATTTATCGAATCCTCTTTGTCCAGTGCCTGATGGTTTGGACGAGTCATCATTGTTAAACATTGTATAGTCTATTGTTTGTTTTTTATCACCTTCATTCGTTTGGCTTTCCAATGTCACTTTCATTAAAGCATTAGGTGTTGGGAATGTACTCGGCGGAAGACACACTTTAAGGCCCGAATCTGTCTCAATAAAGCTCGATGCTGGAACTATTATCTGAGTATTGTTGATCTTCAGTGCTAGTGGTTCATTCCTATTCAGTCTTTTCAGAATTCCAGGTGGCAACGATAATAATTGACCTACTTGTGTTACAGTTTGCCCACTATTATTTGTCAAAGGCAATGATGCTACAGATACTTGTGCTGCTGCTGGTGCTACTGTTAGTGGCACTGCTGATGGTGGTGGTGCTACAGCTACTGCTGCCACAGCACATTCAGGTGTCAATGAAAGTGGAGGCATTGCAGGCACTTGATATCTGATAATAGGAGGCTTTACTTTCCTTGAAATTGCTTGTTTTACTGAATTACTACATGGTCCTGATGGGGTTAGGGTTGTTATCATGGGATGGTCATCGTTTTCCATAGAGCTGATTCTTGGCACACCTATTTGACTGGACTGTGGACTGATATGACTGATGGAAGAACACAGTTGCGATGGTGGTGTACTAAGAGATTGAAAAATAACTGGTGCCCGTGTAAGATTGGGCAAACCAATACCGGCATGAGACAGAAGTGGCTGATTAAGAGAATTCAACATGGCAGTAGTGTTAACCATTGGTATAAGTTTTTGGCCAGGTGCAATACCATTCAGGAGCATCTGAGGAGATGTAGCTGTAGTGCTTGTTGCCACCAGAGGCAATATCATTCGTGTCATGGCAGGCAATGCACTATTCAAAACAGGTCTGCTTACTGTAGTACTTGTAGCAAGGGCCGAATTCCTAAACGTAGTTGGTAATGAAGCAATGGACACTTGACTCTGCAGTGGTGCAATAACCGATGGTTTAATGATAGCCTGCAAACCTAGTGCACTTAATGTATCATCTGTTAACTCCTGCTTAATACTAAGAGTTGAGATCGATGCTATTGTTGGTGCACCCATTGCTATGGTTGTTGGAGCAAGAGGTTTTGGGGGTGGTGGTCTTCCCGTGACAGAGGCGATTTTTTGAGTTCCATCTGGATTGACCATGATGACTGTCACAGATTCTGACCTCTTATTCAACTGGTTCTCCTCATGCATGTCAAGGCCAGTTGATAGCTGCGGATCTGGCTGTTTGCAAGAAGGACCACTACAAGCCTGTAAAATAAACAGAGACAATTACCTAAACAAGGCCTAAATGTTGAAACTATCATGGAGGAGCCACTAGCAAACATAAATAGTGATAAGTAAATTCTACTAGGCCTTGTCATTAGGTGGTACCGTGACACACACTAGACTAAAGTTGACAGAGTATTCTCTACTTTTAATGCTAATACTTCAGTGATGTGCTTGTGACAGTGTTATTCTTTTCCTTTTGAATGATAACAGACGCAATGCTGATGTTCTGCAGCACTACTTTCAAAACTGCCATGGTCCGTTTTTGATTGTCTCTGATATTCTGCAGAACAGAGCCTTGTTTGCTGTGAAACATTCATTATTTAACCATTTAACGTTCGTCTGCTCAAGCAAAGTAAGTTTGCTTAGTCAATGTTCATTTGCAGGTCAAGAAGACTATTTTCAAAATTTATCATTGGCATGACTGGCTTAGTTACGATCCACTAATTCCAGTGGTAAATTTTTTTTAATGCTCTCTTGACCTGCAAATGGACATTGCCCAAGACCACTGTAGAGGCTGGATTTGGCCTGCTTGAACACAAAAACATTTCCAGGAAAAACTCTGTTCAAAGATAAAACATAAGATGGTCATTAAATTACACACTCCACTTGTAACACTGGATAATTTGATCAATTGCTAACCTCTACAATACAATCCTCAGTGCTTTCAAGCATGTCAGGCTTTCCTATATACACATATGTACAGACACAGATATCTCTACTCATGTGCATATACATTAAAAAAATTTTTAGGAAAAGTGTTTTAAGACAACTTTGTCAATTAAGACATTTGCTGAATATCTGGGAAACAGTGAGGCAGTAATGATAATTAGGTGAAATTTGTCATAATCTATAGATTAGTAGTTTATGTAGAAATCTAGACCATCGCAACCTCCCGGTTAAACCTCATTTTACTGTGTAAAATATGTCATCCTTATATGAGCAAACTATCAATGTATATTATTGAAATCATTCTTACTCAATAAAGAGGAACAACAAACAGGCAAAATGTGGTTTGAACTTCCCAATGACGTAAAAATTAATCTGTGTGTGGACGCAACTTCTACACTTTTGGCCCATTCAATTCCAAACACATGCTAAACATTTTCAACTTGTAGTACACCTTCAGACTTGCATTGTAATTACTTTTTACTTTTTAGCTGCCAAATGGATTTTAAGACACCAACTTTTCTGTGCCAAAAAGGCCCCCATATTGGGAATTTCCAATATGAATATTTCGCGGCTCACCTCCCTACTTGGATAGGATATTTCCTCTTGGGGTTCTGAAGAAGTCTCCTCATTCTGGAGGTCAAAGGTCAAATGTTAACCCTTTCAACTATGAATTCCCCATATCTCGGTTTCATGGCAACCACACAGGAAAAATGTTGAATATTTTGAAATTAATTTGACTGGACACCATTGCTGTTAGGCAGCAATGACTTCCAGTCAGATTAATTGCAAAATATTCAACAGAATAAGTTTTATAACAAAAATATACATTTTTCAGGATTTGTCAGTGTTAAAGTTACAAGTTACCCCATGATGTCAGCGTCATGCAGGGTTATCCATATATGGTGGGAACAGTAATAGTTTTCGTAGTTGGCAGAAATGAACTACCCTTGATCACCATGACCATCTTAGAAGACACCTTATGACACCTATTGGAGCCCAAGTAACCATTTCCATTCAAATTACCAGTTTTTGATTTTGGTAAAAATGAATACCCTCTTGCAAACTTGAAAACAAAATGTCCACCAAAATTCTTTTGGTCCCATCAACTTGAAAGTTGGTCAACTTATAGGGCTTATATTGCCATGATTTGCTATCAATTTTAAATTGGATCCATTCAATGGTATTTGAGAAATCTGCCTTTGCAAATTATATCCTGGCCAGTAAAAAACTTGTGCGCACACACACACAATCAGGCATGTGATCTTAAGAAGTTGTTTAAAGAAAGGTTAACAGTCGAATGGATGATGGACAGTCATCTTGGCATATAAGCCCACTTGGCCACTCTGCAGCTAATAATCTTCTCATATTACATATCAATGGACTACAGTCAGAGGTCAAAGGAGGCAATTTATGATAACAAAGTATTTAAATATCCATCCACATGAAGAATATTTGTCCAATTTAGTCTGATAATAATAATTTAGCATTATTCAAGTGATATTTTTAAGGATAATTACATGGATTTTTTATGCTTTTACACATAAAACATGGTCCAACCATGCCAACAGGACCTACTGAAACACATTTACACATGTATGTATAACATGATAACAAGAGCTCCGCAAATGGCGCATAATACACCACCATGATTACAAACCGATGAATGAGAGATTTCAGAAAATAGAAATTTCTTCTTCAGACCTAGACCAGGCATCCCATAAAGTTTCAAAGTGATCCACTAAGCAGTCATGGAGTTATCGTCCGGAAACCAATTTTCCAGATGGCTACCAAGTGGCTCGTGGCCATATTGGATTTTGGATCATCTTCAATTTCTATAAATTTCTTCGTCAGATGTAGTCCAGTCATACTATGAACTTTCAAAGCGATCCGCTAAAAGGAAATGGAGTTATCAAGATTGATTTAGGATTATCAGCAACTTTGATATGTTTCTTCTCAATACCTAGTCCAACCACCCTATGAAGTTTCAAAGCAATCCGATAAACGGTAATGCCATTACATCTGGAAACCGATTTTCAAGATGGCCGCCATTGGATTTCCGATTATCAGCACTTTTGATAGCTTTCATCCCCATACCTAGTCTGACCACCCTATGAACAGTAACGCAGTTATCATCCGCAAACCAATTTTCAAGACAGCCGACGGTGGTTGGCGACCATCTTGGATTACAGATTGTAAATTTTGATACGTTTCTTCGCCATGCCTAGTCCAACCACCCTATGAAGTTTCAAAACGATCTGATAAAAGGCAACAGAACTATCAACCGGAAACCAATTTTCAAGTTGGCCACTGAGGGCTGGCGGTCATCTTGGATTTCAGATCATTGTCAATTTCGATAGGTTTCTTCCCCACAATGAGTCCAACCACCCTGTGCAGTTTCTCCAAAGTGATCCGATAAATGGTAACAGAGTTATTGTCCGGAAACCACTGCCACCCAGTTTGATGCCAAAATCAATAGGGTTCTTCGGACCCCCAAGGACAAGCGCCCACGCCAGATTGGTAACGATCCCTTCAATAGAACTCGACTTATCATCCGGAAATGCAATTTTACATAATTAATTATGTCATTATGACCTTGAGCTTCCCTATGACTTTGACCATTTGAGGGAAACATCGATAGGGTTCTTCGTAACACCAATGACAAGCTCCCACACTAGATTGATAACGATCCCTTCAATAGAACTCGAGTTACCATTCGGAAACGCAATATGACATAATTAATTGACCATTGACTGTTTGGCACAAAAAATGATAGGCTTCTTCCGAACAACAACAAGCTCCCACACCAGATTGGTAATTATCCCTTCCATAGAACTCGAATTATCATCCAGAAACGCAATATTACGTAATTTATTAGGTCACCGTGACCGTTGACCATTTGATGCCAAAATTGATAGGGTTCTTCGGACCAGCAAGGACAAGATCCCATGCCAGATTGGTAATGATCCCTTTAATAGAACTCGAGTTATCATCCACAAATGAAAACCTGAATAGACAGATGGACGGAGCAACGGATGGATGGACAAAGCAAACGCTGTATACTACCCATATATATATATATATATATATATATATATATATATATATATATATATATATATATATATATATATATGGGGGCATAATTAGCCTTAAAAGGTACCACGTTTGAATAATGCTATTATCATAATCACACAGATATAGTCACAGAAGTTTTTTTAAATCAAAGTAAAAAAGACTGTGTAGTCACATCTCTTCACACAAATATCCCTAACAAAGTGGGGTTACGGGCAGTCGGCAAATTTTGCCAACAGCATGGACTGCCAGGCACACTGACAATCAGAGACCTACTGAATCTGCTCAAGTGGGTGCTTGAATGCAACAACTTTGAATTCAATGGTGAGCACTACCTACAAGTGGGAGGCACCACCATGGGAAGCAAGGCCGCATGCTCATTCGCCTGTATCCTCATGGCCGATCTAGAAACAAAGCTTCTAAGCATCACCAAATGCCACCCAGCACTATACGTCAGATACATAGACGAAACTTTCATGATCTGGGAACATGGGAAACCCGCCCTAGACGAATTTGTGACTCGCATGAACTCATCACATGACTCCATCAAATTCACCATGGAATGCTCTACATCACAAGTCTCCTTTCAGGACACACTAGTGATCCTAACAGAAGAAAGGGACATCATCTTCAACCGCTACACCAAACCCACTGACACGCATGGCTATTGCAAGGACGCTAGCCCTTATGGCCAATTTCTTCAATTAAGACGCATCTGTACATGCCTACAGGACCAGGACCACAATAGTCTAGTCCTGCAAGGTCATTTCGAGAAAAGAGGATACCCCATACACATCCTCACTATAGCAAAAGCAAGGGCCAGGCAACAAAACAGACACACCCTTCTGAATCCAATACATGGGACACAACCACGTGCAAAAACACAAAGGCCCATCTTCGTTTGTGAATTCACCCGCACAGGCATCTTCCTGAAAAAGGTTATCGCCAAGTACTGGCCTATCCTGGAAGCCAGCCAAAGATGCAGAACAGATTTCCCAGAGAAGCCACTATTCAGCTTCAGGAAAAACAAGACAATCAAAGGCACCCTCATCAAAGCCAGATTACCACCTCTCACTGCACCGCCCAGAACTTTACACAGAAACCCCTTCAAGCCCTGTCCAACAAAAAATTGCAACATCTGCAACTACATGGACAAACAACGGACTCAGATGACGTCAACTCCACCAAATGGAGAAGACTAAAAGAAAGTCATTGGATCCACCAGCTACACACCATGGAGCCAATAGGCATCAACCCGTCAGGATAAAGGCCTCCACTCCCCTGAAAAACTGCAAAATTTGTAAGTTAGTGGAATTCAACCAAATTTGGTATGTGAGCTACTCATGATTGCAGATTGCAAGGTGATGTTTACATAAGGCTCCACCACCATGGTGGGGGTGGGATGGGAGGGGGTTGTGGAGGTGGGTGGGGGAGCAAAGGTGCCGAAAACGTGGGAATTTCGATGGGATGACATTGACTGCACATTCTAATTATCACCATTGACTGCACATTCTAGTTATCACCATTGACTGCACATTCTTGTCATGATTTAAATTACAGTTTATAGAATATTTAGCACTATATTTAGCACTTTAACGGACAAGAAGACTTTTTGTAAATTTACTACTGGAATGACTGGCTTGATAACAAAGCGAGTCATTCCAGTGGGTCATTTAAAAAAAATAGTCTTCTCTAAATAGAAATTCACTAAGCAACAATGTCAATTTTCCATTACCAATCTTGAACGTTAGAGTTGGCTTACATTACAAATAAAGTCACCCTCGCCACGATTTACAAATCCTGCACACTCAGCATGGAACAGACACAGGCACAAACAGCACTGTAAAGATGGTGGAAGATCCATCAAATCAGGACATGTCAAACCGCAAAGTCGCGCTGGTCCACTTTTACTGAAAGACAAAAATCTCAATAAATCTCAGTTTTTCCCAGAGGTTACAAACTTAAGTGTGGTTAAGTCTCACAGAGTTAACATGTATTGCAATAATCAAGCCACCAAACAAAGCAGATGTCAGATAACATGCTTCTCTTCATAACTCAACATATATAGCTCTAGATGTACAGAGAGTTAAAAATTGGTGCCTTCAATGTCCTTCATTGAAAAACTGATACCTATGTCAATCAAAATATTCATTGCCTTTGATGAAGCTCTACTGCATAATTAAACCTGTCTATAAAAGACAAACAGACACACTATTAACACAAGGCCCAAGGCCATTAGCGCTCACCTGGACCATTAGCATTTGAACAGACATCACATTTTAAATTCAGCAGTAACAAGACATAAAATAGAAAATTGGGAATTCAGTACAATCGATATTTAGTGGGAAATTTATGCTGAACACTGACCAGACAATCAAATTGAACCGTAGGTTCCATCCAGTCAATAAAAAAATCCAATATGTTTTATCAATGATCACGTTCTCTTGAACAAACTTTAATCATCCTTAGTTATCGATGAAATTAAATCTAGTGAGTTTTAGCCTGATCCATACAATAGTTCCTGGGATGTCATTTTGGAGAACAATAAGGCTATTAAAACAAGCGGTTAATAAGGAGTAGCATCTCATACGATTTGCAGTCATTTAAAAAAAAATTCAAGATGGCCACCGAACAAATTGATCAATCAAAATTCGGTATACATTTCTCTGAAACACACCACTTTAGAGTCCTTCCAGTCGAGTATGCTTGAAACCGTTCAAGCGGCTAGCGAGTAGCAGCATTTTAACAGATTTCACGAAATGTTCAGAAAATCCAAGATGGCCGCCGGAAAAATTGACCAATCAAAATTCTGTATGTGAGTTCTGCAATCTACCAGCCTAGTATCCTTCCAGCCTAGTCTGTTTGAAATTGGCCAAGCAGTTAATGAGGCGTATCATTTTTAACTATTTCCCGCTATTTTATGGAAAATTCAAGATGGCAGGCAAAAAAGTGATCTATCAAAATCACGCATACAAATTCTGAAGCATACCACTCTAGGATACTTCAAATCGAGTTTGCTTGAAATCGGCCAAGTGTTTAATGAGTAGGCTTTTAACTGATTTCCAGAAATTTTCAGAAATTCCAAGATGCCGCCAGAAAGATTAACCAATCCTAATTCTATATACGTGTTCTGAAACATACCAGCCTAGTATACATGTACTTCCACCCAAGTCTGGTTGAAATTGCCCAAACAGTTAATGAGTAGCGCTTTAAAGGATTCTCCGCCATTTTTCGAAAAATACAAGATGGTTGCCAAAAAAATAGACCAATCCAAATTCTCTACCCTAGTTCTGAAACATACCACTCTAGGGTCTGTTCAACCAAGTTTGCTTGAAATTGGCCAAGTGGTTAATGAGTAGGCGTTTAAATGATTTCCAGAAATTTTCAGAAAATTCAAGATGGCCATCCAAAAAAATTGACCAATCAAAATTCTGAATAGAAGTTCTGCAGCCTACCACAATAGGATCCTTACAGCCAAATTTGGTTGAAATCGGTCAAAGCATAAATGAGGAGATACAATTTGACTGACGGACGGATGAGGGTCGGCCGCCATGGCACAAGCTCACTTGGCCCTTCGGGTCAGGTGAGCTAAACAGTGGTTATGAAAGGCATGTGGTCACTTAATACAACTTCTTGGCTCTGGTGTACATACATGTACTTCTTTGGGGCCAGATGAAGGTGGTTTCTTAAGATGGGTGGCCACAATATGGGTGGCCTTGTGACCTGCTGTCTTAAAGAACCACCAACTTTTGTCCCTAATACAATACTGTCCCTCATAGCCAGATTTGGTTGTAGCTAGAACAGACAAATACTTTACCTGTGGCTGATATTCCCTTTCTTTGTCAATACTTTCAACTTCTTAGCTGGTGCCTGATCCACCTCACCACTTGTCGCCTGTCTCTCCTTCCTCACCGCTGTATATCCCGGGTTAGTCCTAGTGCTGTTAGGTGTACTGCCATGTACGGGAGTATATTTAATCTTGACTCCCTTGGCTGATGACAAGACTTTAGTAACAGGTGTGTTCACTTTAGTAGCTGCAGCAGGAGGAGATACGATTAGACTGTATTTCCGCTTAATTGCCCGGCCTCGGCTTGAAATTAATGATTTTGATGGGGAATTACATAAATTACCCAAAAATGGTAGACATTCATATCCTTCATCAGTTTCACGTTCTATAACAACCTCTGGCAGTGGAATACCTGATTTGGGGGGACGGCCAACCTTACCAGCTGACTTAGGAGATTTTTTCTTGTACTTCTTCTCTTGAACAGTCCATTCAAAACTATCATGACTCAACGTTTCACTAGAGGCACCACCGGAGGGTCTGCCACCTCGCCGGGCTCCAGCTGACCGAATTACTTCCTCAGGTGACTTATAAATAGCACGGCGGGTAAATGAAAAACAGTTTTCAGTCAAGTCAACATTATGCTCTTTCACTGCAAATAATAATAATAATAATAATAATAATAATAATAATAATAATAATAATAATAATAATAACAAGCATTCTGTAAGTATTGCTTTGCAATACATGTCCCCTACCTGGTGATATAAATCTTTAGAGATTGACAGTCAGAAATTTCATTAAAAATTGTCAAAAGCAGCTGAAGCTCGAACTTGATCTGTAACTTCTCATAACATGGCAATAAACCAAGTCTGAGTTATATATGGTGAAGGAGAAGGAAAAAGTCTTGAAAGCTGATATGTTTGTATTTCATAAGTCGAAAGGAGAAATAACTCCATCAAAAAATGACGCAAATGCCTGAAACCAGATCTTGGTCTGTAGTTTCTCTTGAATATCTTGAACGACTGCGAGATAAAGGGTGGAAAACTAATATTTTTCGTATTTCAATGGTCGCTGCATCAAAAATGTATGCATACGCCTGAAATTCGAACTTGGTCTGTAACTTCTCATAACAATGCAATGTAGCAATTCTCAGTATATGTTGAGACTGCGAAAAAAAAAAATTTTCGTATTGCATAAGTCGAAAGGGGCATAACTCCATGAAAAATTTACGAAAATGTCTGAAACTCGAACTTGCTCTGTAACTCCTTACACTAAAGCGATGCACCGATTTTCGCTTAAATATCTTGAAGGAGTAGCAATTCTCAGTATAATATCTTGAGAGACTGCGAAAAAAAGTGCGGAGAACTAATATTTTTCGTATCGCATAAGTTGAAAGGGGGCATAACTCCATGAAAAATTTACGAAAATGTCTGAAACTCGAATCTTGGAGTGCGAAAAAAAGTGCGGAAAGCTGATATTTTTCGTATTTCTTAAGTCGAAAGGGGGGGGGCATAACTCCATCAAAGATTTACGCATATGCCTGAAACTCCAATTTGGTCTGTAACTTCTCATAACAAAACAATGTAGCAGTTCTCAGTATAATATCTTGAAAGACTGCGTAAAAAGTGTGGAAAAATAATATATTTTGTATTTCATAAGTCGAAAGGGGGCATAACTCCATGAAAAATTGACGAAAATGTCTGAACCTCAAACTTGCTCTGTAACTCCTTATACTAAAGCGATGCACCGATTTTCGCTTAAATATCTTGAAGGAGTGCGAAAAATTGCGGAAAGCTGATATTTTTCGTATTTCTTAAGACGAAAGTGGGGGCATAACTCCATCAAAAATTTACGCATACGCCTCAAACTCAAACTTGGGCTGTAACTTCTCATAACAAAGCAATGTAGCAGTTCTCACTATAATATCTTGAGACTGCGAAATAAAGTGTGGAAAACTAATATTTTTCGTATTGCATAAGACGAAAGGGGGCATTCACCCCATGAAAACTTGACGAAAATGTCTGAAACTCGAACTTGCTCTGTAACTCCTTATACTAAAGCAATGCACCGATTTTCGCTTAAATATCTTAAAGGAGTGAGAAAAAAAGTGCGGTAAACTGATATTTTTTGTATTTCTTAACCCGAAAGTGGGTATAACTCCATCAAAAATTGATCTGTAACTTCTCATAGCAAAGCAATAAACCAATTCTCAGTTGAATACCTTGAAGGACTGCGACAAAAAGTGCAGAAAACCAACTGCGACAGACGGATGGACGGACGGACAGACAGAGTGCATGCAAACCTATAGTCCCCCGGTTTTACCGGTCGGTGACTAATAATAATAAGAGAAAGTCAGCTGGAGGCTTAAAACCACTAAACCCCCCCCCTCACCCACCCCCCCCCCCACACACAAACCCCCCCCCCCCAAACATGTGTACATTCCTGTCTTTTGGTCCTGTACAATCATCTTGCCAAGTTTCATCCAATTTCCTAGAAAACTGTAGGAGTTGCAGCGATAAGATTTTTGGGATGTACGGAGACATATTTTGGCCACCCCCACCTACCCCAAAACCAGTCATGCATGACCGATGCAAACACTTAATATTAGGCACATCTTCGGGTGGTGTACACCCTACCAAGTTTCATCCAATTCCCTCTGTTACTGTAAGAGGAGTTGCAGCAGCAGGATTTTTGGGATGTACGGACAGACGACGTACAGCCCCCAAAATCAGTCATGCATGACCGATGAGTTTTTTAACATTAGGCAGATCTTTGGGTGGTGTACCATCATCCTGCCAAGTTTCATCCAATTCCCTCTGTAACTGTAGGAGTTGCAACGACAAGATTTTTCAGGACGTACATATGTACAGGACGAAAGCATAATAGCGGGCGGTGCTATAATAATAATAAAAAAATTTTCCACCAATATCTCAATATATGTATGACGTAACTTCAGAATATAATGCATTCATACACCACATGTAGTTCCTGCCAGGTAGAAAAATTTCAATAATGTTCACTGAACTATGAAAAGTAGGTCATACTAACCTACTTTTAATACAACACACCTTCAGAGTATAATGCATCCATACACCAAACTTTAGTTCCCAATATATACCAAAAACCCTTGAAAGTACAACACGGACTAATATTTTCTATGATGTTCAGTGCACCATGAAAAAAGTAGGTCTCACTGACACTGCATACCTTGCATCCACATACCAAGTTTGGTGACTATATGTGAAAAAGTCTTGAAACTATGGCCCACACAAACTTGTAGAGGATGAATGGACAAGTAGGTAGGAAGATGAAAAAGTTCACGGTCAACTTTCATTCATTTACTGTATATAGTTAGTATTCACAGATTGCATTGGGCAGTCCATCGAAGGCATAGCCTATATAATTTGATGGAGATATGTCTTTTAAAACCAAAATTTGATGGATGGATTTTTTTACGTGACCCGTTTTCAGGGCAGGAGAGCAATTAAAAAGGTTTCGATGTATGTACCACATGTGATAGACAAAATTGGATAATGACAATGCTGCTATTCGACAGCAATCTGGGTATCACGTAAGAAATTCTATTTTTGAAAAGAAAGGCTAAAATGCTTCAAAGGTGGCAATGAATGATGACCAATTTAACTAATCAGTTTAATTTGAACAAATTCTCTGATCCAAGAATAATTCTGATCAGATTTGGTTCAATTTGGCATAACGGCTCTTAAGACATCATATGAATAAAACATTGGCAGACAACAGATCAAAGATGGACAGATTATGAATGTACACTATAACATTTTGACATTGACTTGATAATAGTAGACACTTACAGTATGTTGATATTTGCACCATTGAGCGCTGAAAAATAAACATAGTGTAATATTAATATGGAGAAAACGTTAACTATAACTGACGACCTATTGTTTTATCAGCCATGAAATAATGGACCTTTCCAGCTTATCCATCAATCAAATGATGTCATAATCAACTACTGTACATGATGTGCAGGATGACATCATAATCAAATATGTCATGAATGACATAGTTTATCATGAACACTTTAAAATTGATGATGGACTAAGTGTCCATGAATCAATTGTATGTTTTTACTATTTAATAAACATTCTGTTGAAGATTTTGAAACTATTTTGACTAGACGTTATTGCTGCCATAGGCTATAATATAGGCCCTATGCATATCTAAAATTTTTGTCTTTAACATAAAATTTATTATATGGTTAAATAAAAAGGGAAGAATGGCATATATTACAAAGTTTATGCTTTGCTCATACGTCCCGTGGGACGTTTTGCCCAATTTAACTCATGCACTCGCTATGATTATTGTTACACATCTTCCATGATTGATATGCGCATGGTAGGGGCAGTGGTTTTCTGTGATAAAAGAAAATCAACAGAATTCATTTGTAATTGAAATGGAAACATGATATTCAAGTGGAAATTAATAGATATCTTCAGAACTTCAGACATTCTCGCTCAGAATTATAAATTAATACCCAGCCATATCTTTGCCAGCCTAACTTTGTACTGTCTGGGCATACTAATAACACATTATACCACATAAATTTCAGTTTTATTGGCTTTATTAAGTGTATATGCAGCTTCTAAGATGACTGTGTCCTCGAACATAAGCCCGGCGATGATATAACCTGACATCGTGATCATTTTTAGATATTGTTATCGTCACTGGAAAGCCAATATCATCCAGCTCTACTCTTGGTTTTAGTGTCTTAAATTGGTGCAATAGTTTGTGTGATACATTAAGTAACTAAGAAAGACAGGATCTCGAGACAAATTGTTCAATGGTCAAGCTGTCCCAAAATGGCTTTTGCATTGGATTTGAGTTTTTCGAATTTACCAGTGGAATGAATGGCTCGATAACGGAGCCAGGCATTCTAGTGGTAAATTTTAAAAGATAAAGGACTTTCTCGGACTGCAAATGGGAATTCACTAATCAAACATAGGTTTTTAAACAATGTTGGTGATCAAAAGGACAAGACTGTATTTTGCTTAAATATAAATAGCAAATATTGTACACTACCTGAGCCCATGGAAATCCACGGGTAACATGAAAAACATTATTTATATAATACAAACATGTACATTGCAACTATCCACGAACCCGTCTCAGCCACAACCTTTCAAACCGCTAAAGGCATTACGATGTGAAATGCTACAAATATTGAACAGGTGTGTTCTCTGTTACCACTAAATAATAAATCCATGGGTATTGCCATTATAAAATACACCACACCATTAGGGATAATAAATATATTGGCCATACACGGACATAGCTATTAATTAACAGTCATTTGTCGTAGCTTAGATTCTACCGCACTTCTCACCTAAAGGCTTTAACCATCGGCTGACTTTTTACAAACATCATTTTGTTATTATGCATCAAAAGAATGGAAACGTGATCATAATGGACCTTTCCAGTTTAGCTATGCCCCGCCCATCTCTAGCTAAGCTTCACCCACACTACGATCATATTGGGATAGATCGATCCCTGAACTCTCTGACTATTAATTTCCAGAAGACTATACAGGTTAGCTGTTGAATATTTTGAAACTAATTTGACTGGGTGCTGTTGCTGCCTGTTGCAGCATAGCGCTCACAGTTAAATTAGTTTCAAGATATTCAACAGAAAATGTATTAAATAGTAGACATACATGTAAGCTATGTCTTCATTCTAACGAGGGTCTGATAGGAGAAAGAAAGACAAACTTATATGGGGCAACTATTATTATATTCTTACAAGATACAATTCATCTGTATTAGTTAAATCTTACCAGCTTTGGTCCAGTAGGCGGAAAGTAATACACATCAGCTGGAGGCTGCTTTACTTGACCACTTGTGCCAATCTCATCATACACACAACGAATCACCACTTCACGTCTCCAACCTGATAATTTTGTAAACAAAGTATACTAACCCTTTTCATCCTGTCAGGTACCCCGTTCTTAACCCTTTAACACTGAAACCAGCGAAAAATGACTTTTGCAGTGGTTTTGAGATGACTATTTTGAAAATATACCACTGAACTTACTGGCTCGATAAGCTCGTCAGTCATTCCAGTGGTAAATTTTTTTAAATAATCTTCTTTTGGTCTGCAAATGGACAGGTTTTTAGAAAACTGAAGTTTTCTTGATGAAATTTGAGGACTAAAGGATTAAGGAGCCCGTAGAAGGAAGGCCAGCATAGATTTTTTCACAGACAGCAACATGTTCAAGGTAACATTGTTATGAAAATAAACACCAGTTACCTTACTAAAGGAAACTGAATCTAGGAATCTACAATTGAGGCATTCTATCTGTCACTCAAGTATATGACATCATAACCAAATATGTCACATGTTAGCTGATGTCACAATTAAAATGATGTATAGCTCTATCACAAAAATCGAAAACTCTGTCACTCAAGTACTAATTGTATGTCTTTGATGAATTTACAAGTTAATAAACATTCTGTTGCATACTTTGAAACTAATTTGACTGGATGCTGTTGCTGACATAGGCAGCAACAGTCCTAGTAGAATTAGTTTCAAAATGTCAATACCTTACATGTATAGCTACCATGAAATTTACATTCTTGGAATTTAGGATAGGTTTCAGTTTCAAAACAATTCCAACATGCGTAACAAGAGCTCTGCAAACAGAGCATAATACCCCCAGCATGATGACAAACTAATGAATAAGAGCCATCAGAAAATAGGGATTTCTTCCTCAGACCTACAGTAGGCCAGTCATCCTGGCAGTCATATTGGATTTAAGATCATCTAAATTGGGATAAGTTTCTTACTTAGACCTAGTCCAGTCATCATCCTATGATGGTTCAAAGAGATCCGCTAGACAGAAATGGAGTCATCGCACGGAAACCAATATTCAAGATGGCCACCAATAACTTGCGGCCATCTTGGATTTAGGATCATCGCCGATTTCGATAGGTTTCTTCTCCAGACTTAATCCAAGCACCATATGAAGTTTGAAAGCAATCCGATAACCGGTAATGGGAGTTATGGTCTGGAAACCAATTTTCAAGATGGCCGCCTTGGGCTGGTGACCATCTTGGATTTCGGATTATCGTCAATTTCCATAGGTTTTTCCTCCAGACGTAGTCCAACCACCCTATGAAGGTTCAAGGTAATCTGATAAACGGCAATGGAGCTATCATCCGGAAACCAGTTTCAAGATGGTCGCCGGTGTCTGGTAGCTATCTTGGACTTTGGATCATCGACATTCGAATTTCGATAGGTTTCTTCGCCAGACCTAGTTCAACCACCCTATGAAGTTTCAAAGCGATCTTATAAAAGATAACAGAGTTATCATCCGTAAACCAATTTTAAATTTTGGGCTGGCGGGCAACCACCCTATGAAGTTGCAAAGCTCTCTGATAAACAGTAACAGAGTTATCATTCGGAAACCGATTTTTAAGACGGCCACCGGTGGCTAACGGCCATCTTGGATTTTGGATCATCATCAATTTCTTCCCCAGACATAGTCCAACAACCCATCAAGTTTCAGAGCGATCTGATAAACGGAAACAGGGTTATCATCTGGAAACCATTCTGCCACCCGCCTGCCTGGATGGCGTCATCAGATAATACCCCCCCCCCCCCAATTTTTTGATGGAGTATGGGGTAGGATGATGCATAGCTAGAAATGGTTCCTTCTATTCAGGTGTCTATGGGTTAATTACTGGCATCCAGGTTTGATATACACGGCAAAGTAAACATTTGTATGTAAATATAACTCTTTAAACTCAAGCATGTCAAATACAGTTAAATATGGCTTTATATCATGATCTCCAGGAGACAACAAATCATGGTTACTTAACACGTTAATTGTCAAGATTGGTTAAAATAATTAACATTTTTGTTAAGTGAAACTTTATTTTGCAGGTCAAGGAGAGTATTTTCTTTAATTTATCACCGGAATGACTTGTTTGGTCATTGAACCAGCCAATCAAGTGATTTATTTTCAAAAATACTCATCTCTCAGCCTGCAAATGGGCATTCATTGAGAAGGCCGATTTTGGCTGGACTGGCCATTAAAGGGTTCTTATAATGTATTTTAAATTTTGAACAAACAACCACACCTTTTTGGACAAGCATAAATGCTTGGGCTTGATATATCTGACTGTATAATAAGATTAAAATATAGATGTTTTACCGGAGGAAATGGATGGATCCGATCTGTCACTCAAGTATCTGACATCATAAACAATTAAGGCACATGTATTAGCTGACATCACAATCATAATGTTATGAAAATCGAAACTTTGTTACTAGTGTAACAATGGACCTTTCCATTTTTTTATGCCCCGCCCATCTCTAGCTAAGCTCCACCCACAACTTGCTCATGTTGGGATCGATCGATCAATCTCTGAACTCCCTGACTATCAATTTCCAGAAAACTATACAGGTAAGCTACAGAATATTTTGGAACTAATTTGACTAGGCGCTGTTGCTGCCTATGGCAGCAACAGCATCCAGTCAAATTAGTTTCAAAATATTCAACAGCATATTCATTAAAAGTAGACATACAATTTGTACAACGTGTCAGACTATTAAGAGTTAAACACGGGCCAAATAAAATCATTTATGTCGTAATGATTATGATGTCATCCTACATGCTGCTTAACTGATCATTATGATGTCAGATGATGGATACTCTGGAACTGTGAATTACATGTCGTTGCTGAAGTTACATAACAATTTAATAAACATTCTGTTGGAGATGTTGAATCAAACTTAACTGGGAGCAGTTGCCGCCATAGGCAGCTATAGCTCCCAGTAAAATTAGTTGCAAAATATTCAACAGCTTACCTGTATCGAAATTGGGATTATGGTAATTCAGGGTTCAAAGTATATAAATCGATTCGAACCCCTAGAAAAAGTTAGCAGAGCATAGCTAGAGATAGATTCCTTTATTAATGAGAGAAATGTAAATCATAAATTGAGGGATCCACTTTTAGCCATGCCCCACCATTTATAGCTAAGCTCTGCCCATGATTAGCCCACGCTGGGATCGTTTCGAAACCTGAATTCCCATAATCCCAATATTAAGATAACTATATACAAACATGAGAGGTAGCTGTTGAATATTTTTTAAACGAATTTGAATGGGTGGTGTTGCTGTCATAGTGCCCGGTCAAATTAGTTACATAATTTTCAACAGAATGTTTATTAAATAGTAAATCCATCAAAGACACAATTCATACATTTGACAGACTATTCCTTCCTCATGACGGAGTATTTCTGTTGCTACAATAATATTATTTCATGTTATGAGTACTAGTAGATTATGGCTTTCTAATCATTGGGATAAAAAATACAGACTAATATACAGATATCATCTTAGCATCTTTGTGTTGAAAGTAAATCTCTAGTTAATTGCTTACTGAATGTTCATTTGCATGCCAAGAAGACTATTTCTTCAATATTTCAACTGTTTCACTATGTACAATAGGTAGAAAAAGTTAACAATCAGTATGGTTGATACCAATAGGATCCATACAGCGCAGTTGTTGGATCCAGAACCTTTAACATTCCTTGCAGAATGCGCTTGCTTCCAAGCTATCAGGATCATGGTGGAGTACTAATAATTCTGTACTTGATATCTGGGGCCCCGTGTTTTGGGAGATTTAGATGTTAGGCAACAGGTGTGTTCCTTGACTGTTTAATGTCGTCAATATGCTACCTGCTGCTCATTTGGAATTCACATTCTCCTTCACCAACTTATTGTTTTGAGCAGTTTACATGTTAGTAAATTATAAACGACATTTGTGGTTTGAGATAAAGTTTTAGTTTTAAAATGGCATTTGAGCCAATGTGATGTGTGTATGTTCTGTTTATATTTTTTAATATTTATCATGTATTTAGAGTAATTGGCTTCTTCAGATAGATGCAGATGGTTTTAAATTAAAATGCTAGCAGTCGATAAATTATCTGATCTAATCCTAAAAACTTCATTGAGATTGATTAAAATCATCTTTGACTTCCATATCACAAAAGATTTTACTACCAGTATGATCAGTAACTAAAAGTAGATTTTTTTTTAATTTGTCAACCGAATTAGTGGTACATCTGATCAATGTGAAAAGAGACTGAAGACAAAATCTCATAATTTGCGATATATATCTTGTTAGATTTTTACTTCCTTGTTCAAGACACTTCTCTGTACTTTTGGATAGTATAGTACTCAGTAGTCCTGGAATGCAGTGCTAGATTTAAATTCTGAGTTTACTATCTGAAATGGCATAAAATTCTTTAGATCTCATACACAGTCATGTTATGACATATAGTCACCTCACCCCAGTTGTTTAAGACAGGTGAGTCACCTTTCTTAAACAACTACTATTTCGGGGACACAATGCAATGGAGGATTCCAGCTTCTTGGTCAATCATATGATGCCATAATCAACTACGTGTCATGTAGGAATGAATGATGTAGAGCTAAGTTCATCACAAGCGCTTAATTGATGATGGACTAAGTGTTGTAGTATGAATTGTATGTCTTTACTATTTACATGGTTCGTACACCTTGTGTTTGAAATTTCATGACTTTTCATCAAAAAAATTAACAAATTCCATGACCTTTAAGAATTAATAGCTAGAAGATTTGTCTTTAGATAAGTTACATAAATCATGATATGAGTTTATTCTGCAAAATGTTTGAATATTGCGTCTTTTAACAACCAATCCAAAGCCTTGTTTTGATAAGCTGCTGCCATAATTTTATTGCATAGAGTTGATGGTGCAAATTTATGCCAACAGATTTCTTATATTTTGCATGATCATCATTTTCCATGACGTTTCCATGACCTATGATAAGAAATGCTGATTTTCCATTACTTCCCAGGCTTGGAATTTTAATTTTGAATTTCCCCGACTTTCCAGGATTTCCATGACCAGTACGAACACTGTATTTAATAAACATGCACTGTTGAATATTTTAAAACTAATTTCACTGGGCGCTGTTGCTGCCTACAGGAGCCAGTTAAATTAGTTTCAAAATATTCAACAGTTTACCTGCATAGTTTTCTGGAATTGATAGTCAGGAAGAGAAATAGTCTTCTCTTGGTCTGCAACTGGACACTTCTCAAGACCAGTACAGAAGCGGTTTTTGGCCCGCTTGAGTGTTAAAGGCTTGAATGACCACATCTAGGTTTTAAAGTAACCAAACCTGGTTCAATTAGACCAAAAAGTACTAGATCATGACAGGTTTGAACGCATTATTAGAAATAGATCTAGCACTCACCTGATTCAAATGGTAATTTATAACATGGATTCAGATCTGCCAGCAATTGATCTTTTGTCGATGAAGATTGTAGTTCTGAAAAATATAAATGCAAACACTTTAGCCAAGATACATGTACACACAAGCAAGCATGCACCCACAAGGCCTGTCCAACCTACAGTAAAAATGTTAGGTGAACAAAATAGATTTTCAGTAGTTTGTATATATCTATATAGTTTAACCTCGCCTCACTGGACTGACAAATTGGTTCAGCTTGGAGCTCAGTTTTCAGTTTACAGCTTCTTAAATTCATATGGAAGGACTAAATAAGGTCTAAGAATTATATTCAGGTTACAAACGATTGTGGTTAGATATATCAATCTCATGATACTCTGACACAGGGCTTCTACTAATTTTCAAACACAAAGTTTGGGACTTTCTGGGTAATGCTATTATTGGGAGTCCAAGCAAGAAACATGGAAGTCTAAAATGGTTCAAATACATGTAATCTGCTTAAAATCACTATTTTTATAGGTGTCAGAGCCAAAAAATAGGAAGTCCCAAGACCTCCTTGGTATGTTTTTGGGAGGCCAAACAGGAACTTTGGGAGTATAGGACTCCCGGACTTCCACTAGTGGAAGCCCTGCTCTGACAGACATGTAATTTATCATTTGGCTGCTTTCCTTATTCAATGCCACTAATATGTCATGTATATGGCGAAATGTGTAGATCTGTATTTAGTGTGGTATTTTCTAATTCCAGCAAGACTACGGAGAATGTACATACTAGGAGTGGGCAGGCAGGCAACAAGTCCAAGAAACATTCTGCATGCATGCACGGACACACACAAATGTGCACGCACGCGCACACACGTGCACATACAAGTGCAGGAAGATACAGTTCTATTTTATGTTGATCTTACTCCTATGTGATACAATCACTGCCAGTGACTTACTGCCATTGGCAGCAACAGCACCCAGTCAAATTAGTTTCAAGATACTCAACAGCTTACCTGTATAGTTTTCTGAAAATTGATAGTCAGGGAGTTCAGGGATCGACCGATCCCAATACTGGTGAAGCGTTAGCGGAGCTTAACTATGGCTGGGTAGGGTATAGTTAAAACTGGATTCCTCCATTGCCTTGCATGTGTCAATATTGAAACTATAAAGGGATCCAAGCCTAGCCACACCCAATACTAGCTACGCTCCACCCACTTATTACACGTGCTCAAATCGATTTGAAACTTTGAAACCTGAATTCCTGGAATCTAAATTTCTATGTAACTGTACATGTATGCTGTTGAATATTTTAAAACTAATTTGACTGGGGGCTGTTGCTGCCTATGGTTTATGAAATTCATCAGACATACAATTCACACACTTAGTGATGGACTTTTCGACTTTCATGACGGAACTATATTTCATTTTGATTGTGACATCAGCTAATGTGTGATGTCTTTGATTATGACGTCAGATACTTTAGTGACAGATCGAATCCCTCCATTAATAGAGATCTGAACCTCCTCTGTTTCAGGGCACCAGGGATCCATGCAATTGCATCTACTTAACCCATACGCTGAAGCAGGCAAAACCTACCTCTGTAGTGGTCTTGAGGAATAATCATTTGCAAGCCAAGAGAATTTAGCACCGGAATGCCTGACTCGATAAACGAGCCTATCATTCCAGTAGCAAATTCTCCAGAATAGTCTTCTCTTGGTATACAAATAGGCATTCAGTAAGCAAATATTTTGTGTTTCTTGACCAAATTTGATCATTGTCGGTTTACAAGCACGTCCCTGACATTAGATACTGAAACACTGTACCAAAAGTCCAAATTTGAAGCCAATCCGATTGAAACTTTTGAGAACAAGTTAGGATGCAGAGAACACAGCAATAGGTTATGGGTATATGAACCTATAAAGCGAAGCAATGTGTCATTGTTGGTGAGAGTACATGGACTGATAAATGGACAGATGGCAGGTATCGCTATGGCTCAGCTGCCTGTTGTATCATCAGAGCCCAAAAATATAAGTACTCAGTAAATCTGAGTACTTGAAGATATATGCTTTTAGTAAATTGCAACCAGCCAGGGTTCTTTCAGGACAATGGTGACATGTTCAAAGCATATATTTGTATTATATCACTACGTATGTTAGGTTAAACTCAATCTATTATATGTTTTATGGTCAAGATTCCT
>JAVVLW010000286.1:0-56000 GCA_034401795.1 Chaetoderma sp. LZ-2023a | reverse complement strand
TGTTATTGACAATTGTAGCGTGGATCACTCAGTCGGGTATGAACCGACCCGGGTTAGCTGGGTACGAAGCGGCCTGATCTGAGGTGCTCCAAGCCATGCCCCCATTGGTTCTATAGGCCAGTGCGTGTAGCCACCGTATTGAGAGCTCAAAATAATAGATTCTGTAGGAATGCCTAGCATGCATGTACGCCAGTAAGAGATAGGTCACCCTTGCCGTACAGAGTGTGGGGGCATTCCTATGTATATAGCTACCAGTAATTTTGGGGATTCCCAATACGGGGCCCCTTCCACCCATCTTGGTATGAATCGACACCATGGTTCGTTAGGAAACACGAATCTCTTTACAGATTTGAAATCGGTTCAGTATTGGCTAAGATATCAGTAAAGGGAAATTGGTCTAAATAATTCTCTAAAGTTGGTTTAGATCGCCATCGCGCATGTGTTGGTAGCATGTCGTCATAAACACATGATCGTCATATGCTACCTCCCTATAAAGTGTGTGATGATTGGTTGAGCTCTGCTGTTGTGACTGGTGATTGGGCACCATACTGTATAAAAGGACTCACTCTGCCAATATTTCTCAGTCAGAGCAGGGGTCGCCTGGAGCGAGGAACTTTATCCATGCTTACTGCGTAGAAGTCGCTGTTCTAGCAATCTACACCAATGCAGCATATTTCAGTTCCACTGCTGGTTTCAGTGGCTCGCAAATACCGCACGCACACCTCGCCAACAGACTAATCCTAACTAGTATTAATCTCAGATATTTTGTTAGGATAGAGTAGATAGTGATGACTGCTCGAATGAATGAGTGCTGTTTATTGTAAAGCCTCTTTCCCGGTACTGCTGCTCCTTTACATAAGCAAACTGCTGTTTCCATAATTAGCCACCAGCTCTTTCTATGACTCTCCAGCCTCTGGCCTACTAATTGTCTGGTAATCCCATCCGCCAGTTTGCTTAGCATCAATGCAAGAAGTCACAGAAGTTTCTCGATGGTGAGAAGAAAAATGGCAATGCTTCACACACACTTCCCCTGTACCTTCACTGATACCCTTAGCCAGTCTTAAAGCCAAAGTAGGAGTCACTGCGCTAATGTTAATTAAGGTACGTCCTTGTAGTGAGCCTCATGGCAGTTACATAACCATAACGCAGCTAAATGTTAGCTCCAGGGAGTGAATATCATACGGTTTGCTCTCACTACACCTGGGGTGGGCTAAAAATGTGGTTCGCAGACTAACTCCATGGTGACTGGTAGAAGCAAATTAGCTCTCCAAGCCTTCTAGGAAGGTCGCCAATGTCCGCTACCTGCTTCTTCAGCCATCACCGTAACTAGATACATTGCTTGCTCAATGCTTTTGTGTGTTATCTGTCCATGTCCATGTCACGTGGCTAGAAGTCACTCATTGGCTCAGGGCTCGTCGACCGGCAACATGTACGAACCACCAGCCTGATGGAGTAGTCCAATGGGTACGTATCGAGATGGCTACCCGGGCTCATCTGCCAGGAGGGCAACCTCCCCTAAGGTTATGTAGGCATTTGAAGCATAAACCCGTATGTGTTTGTGCTTAACTATTAAAGTTTGGCCTAGCTCCTCAAGAAGGTCTGCTAAAATAATGTGGTGTTGATTAAACCAGTGACTAGCTTATGAGACGATGACTTCAGATTCTGTTGAAGCCGGCGCCCCACCTCCATGTAGCTCAGCTTGCACCCCTCACCTAAATAATTATATACGTATATCTCTTTGTACACTTTGGCATTGATCTAAATGGGAGAGTGGCTTCGGCCGTAACTCCTTTTCCGATTTGGCATTGTAGGTATTTCCCTGTGATGGAGGCCCACACGAGGCACTTTCCTCGATTTATTGGCCCTCGTGAGGCATTAGTTTTTATTAAATTAATTAGACGCGCTATGGTCTCCTCCTTTGCAGGTGTACCTTTCAGATATATATGGATAGGTTAGGTATCTTTGGCGAGACATAACACAGACGGCCAATACGCCACTATATTTATATTGCAGATAGCGATTTCTTATTGTCAATCCAGCATCTTTTCACCTAGAACTTTATGACTCATTGTGCTAATATACGTCTAAATTTAAGTAAAAAATAATTCACCGGCTACACCAATAGTCATGATGATACAGTGGTGTTCGCCACAGGCGGAAATGGTTGCCTGGCCTCACTGGAACATGAACATTCCACCGACATTCAAGGTCAGTCTTTGTGGTCACTGGTGGCATGCACATCCTTCTCTCCATCCCCGAGGCTAGCTAACCAGCATTGGCGGGCCGGCGAGTACCTCGAGTACTCAGCGGATTCTGAGGAAGAACTGTGGGGCAGTGCAATGCCAGAGCTACAAGTGGCACCCGATGTGGGGCTCGAAGTGGCGAACCCACAACCCGTCATCTATGCCGATTATTGCAGCCGCCGTTCCACCCTGACGAGTATTCAAAAAAAACTATGGTAAATACTACAATGGTAGAGCAGCGCACGCTGTAACCAGTAATCTGCTTGTCAGTAATACTAACATGACAGGAGTATTCGCCAATCAGTGATGCAGCATTCCTGAATGCATCAGAAGTGAATATACCATGTTTAACATTGTCAGACGTTCGTGAGCCGTGGCTAACACCCTCGCCAGACTACGAAGTCCCCTACTGGTCCCCTACTGGGGCATCATATACATCCTTTCACTCTGCGCCCACCTAGCGAGTTAAGGGGACAACACCAAGTACGAATCCACACCCATAGGCCTGTGTTTCCCCCACAATTTATTCCTTCACCCATACTGTGCCGTACATCACAATTGCCATGCTACGGACCAAGGAACATGGACTGACTCCCACCACAATGGGTTGCGCGACGTCATGCGCCAATACATGCTTCCACACCAACACACAACTTATCGCCCACACATATCACCTGGACCACTGCCATACAGATCTCGCCCAACACAATGTCCTACTGACTCACCTCTCAGAATAAGTGATTAGTTGTGACATGACACGACATACATTCACAAACCTATACCCACCTACAAACCCGTGGAACCTAACGTACGACATCACATAGCTCGCCACCAGCAGAAATATGACAGATCGGACATGCCACAACAGTGACTGTCAGCCAGCAGCAGTGCGCGATAGATCATACACACCACCACGCCATCCGCTACACTCACATGCTTTCTCTTCATTTATACCTATACGGCCCACTGCATCACCTGGCTTTATGCTAATAGTACCCTTTCACAGCACTGGCCGAGCCATCCTCACACCCCACATACCCCGAATTCATCGGGGATGCTGACTGCGAGAACTACTGGTGCCAGTTTGAAATCATCAGTAGGACAAATCGATGGACAGACCAACAAATGGGCGAGTACCTGGCCGCTAAATTGTTGGGCAAGGCACTGCAGATCTTGGCCGACCTTGGATCAGATACTTCGCCAACATACACCACCCTTGAAAGTGCCTGAGAACTTTGGCGACACCATATTAGGAGAAACAAGCCATCTACTGCTTAAAAATTTGCGGAGATGGGCCAATGCAACCCTACCAGAACCATCCAGCCGAATACGGCACTTAGTAGCAATGGCACACCCAAACACTAACATAGAGGGAGTTACGCACCTTCAACTGGACACTTTCATTGACACTTTAAGTCCGGGACCCACCCTAGAGGAAAAGTTGTCCCTATTGGAACATGGCAGTTTGCAAACACTTACAGCAACTGCCATCCGCATAGAGAACTTTCTGGAGTGGGAGAAGAATGTGCGGCGTCAGAATCATCCAGTTAATAAAATAGAACACAGCACAGCCACACAATCTGCACCAACCACCTCATCATCCACCGCACCCACAGAAATGCTAGTCAACCAAGAGCACCCACCAGATCAAGAAAAAATCAGCAGCAGGCCTCCAAAGATAGAGGCCGGGGTCAGTCCAATAGCGAAGGCGCCAACAGTGGCCCAGGTCTTAATAACGGCTACCGCAAGAAAACTAATGCATGGTTGGAGAAGATAACCGCCCAAATGGCATCTCTTACCAACCTCTTGTCCACGATATCAGCAACAGTAGCTACACAAAATACAACACGCACCCCCCCCCCCCCCCGCTGTCTGTTTTGAATGCAGACAACATGGCCACTGGATGGAGAGGTGTCCTAACCGGCGCCCCTCTAATCCACCCACGCCGGGCCGTACCACACCACAGCCAGACAAGCCGTTAAACTAGTAAGGGCACTGAATCAAGAGTAAACGTGTGCCCATCTGTTCAACCCAGCACAACACAGGCCATCGGCCAACCACCAACAACAGCAACAAAATCACTAACGATCCCGAACACGAGCATGGTCACCAACCCTAGCACACGCACGCACGCACACACGTGCACACACACGCGCACACACGCGCACGCACACGCACACACACGCACACGCACACGCACACGCACACGCACACGCGCATGCACGCACGCACGCACGCACGCACGCACGCACGCACGCACGCACGCACGCACGCACGCACGCACGCACGCACACATTTATGGTTTCGCCTACGCCTGTACCCGCAATGCGCACTATGGCTACTTCAGCACCGGCTGTCCCCACCAAAGCTGCACCAACAACTCCACCTTTCCTTTGTAGAACAGCAGTGGTTGGCGCTACAGCATCCACTGAACCAATGTTCTTACTAGCGCCACGTCCGACCAATATGGCACCACACACAGCGTGCCCTCTAGTGGTTTGCAACACAAATGTCCCGCCACCATCACCCACTGCATCACACAGTGGCAGTAGCATGTTGGATGAGTCAGATCGTCCAGCCAAATGGAGGAGAAAAGTAAAGAAGCACACTCACAAAGACTGGCACTGGATAAAGCACTGCGTGTTTGTGCTTCAAAGAAGCACAAGATGATATACTGTCCTAAGTGGGCAGCATAGATGAAACTCTGTGCCAGTGCCGCCAGCCCTCTCCTCCCCGCCAAAAATACGCCCATCACTTCACACACACACCAACTACCCCAGCTGCACCATTGCTACCCCCAACCTCGTCTCCGTCTTCCCTAAACCAACCAGCGTGGACAGGTTGGCCCATTCATCACTCAGCCACCTATAGCACTCACCAAGGCAATCACCAAACATGCCTTTTACATAGAAGGCCCTATAGCCAAAGAGGAAGATATCCAGGGCATCAGCCTCGAAACTCTTCCTTGCGCACAGCACAAAACTATCTACAAGTTCGCATGTCTCTTTGGTAGAATATCAACCAGTGCCACCATGTACACTGGAGCCTCCATCACTGTTTTTAACAAATGTCTATATGAGACCATCCCACCTGATAGACATTCCCCCACTTAGGCTGACAAACATCTTTTTACAAACAGTCACTGGCGCTAACGCTCCAGGTGGCTGTAATAGTAAACATCGTGATCCAGATAAAGGAGATGCAATTCATACAGCGAGTTGTCATCGCCTCTATCCAAATCAATGCCCTCCTTGGCACTGATCTCCTCAGTGTCAGCGAAGTCGTAATACACTGCAACCAACAAGAACTCAACATCCACGTCCACCATATACCCATAGGACCGGAATCATCAATGTACGAGACCTGTGCTTTGATATTGGCTTCTATGGCCACAGTTCAGCTGGGCCGAGAGGAAATTCTTTGGGCCACCGCACCACACCTTCGCCAACCTACACACAGAGCCATGTTAGAACCTGACCCCAAATTTATGCTTGCTTCACAATGCGTTAGTCTGTGCATGTTAGTGGATACCACTAACAAAGATCAGATACCTTTCAGAGTATTTAATGCACCAGGCCACCGACCCGTACATCATCTCCCAATACATAAGGAAGCAGAAACCCCTCAGCAGGTAACAGATATGCAGAGAACAGGCGTTGTTGAAACCTCTGCATCCCTCATGCCACCCCATATAGTCCTCGCAGGTAAGAAGGATGGGTCGCTGTGCTTTTGCATCAACTACCATCGCCTTAATGATCTGAGTGTGAAAGATGCGTATCCCTTACCGTTCATTGGATTCCTTGGCCAGAGCCAAATGGTTCTGCACATTAGACCTTGCGAGCGGTTATTGGCAGGTGGCCATGGAGGACGCTGATTGTGCGAAATCCACTTTTACAAGAAGAGACAGCCTGTTCCAGTTCCGTAAAATGCTGTATGGCCTGAGTAACGCCCATGACACTTTTGAACGTTTGGTGGAGCAGGTTTTGACCAAATTACAGTGGCAGATCTGCTTATGCAGTTAGATGACGTGATTGTCTTTGGCTCGTTAGCTGGAAATAAAAATAAAGTGGCCTAATGGCTGTCTGTGTTATATCTCGCCAAAGATACCTAACATATCCATATATATCTGAAAGGTACCCCTGTAAAGGAGGAGTGCCTAGCATGGTTTTGTGAGAGGAAAGTGCCTCGTGCTGGCCTCTGTCACAAGAAAATTCCTACAACACTGAAGTGGAGGAGGAATTATGGCCGAAGTCGTACTCCCATTAAGATCAATGCTAATGTGGGCTAAGTGATATGTGTATATTAGTATTTAGGTGTGGGGTGCAAGGTGGATTATGTGGATGTGGGGCGCCGGTTTCAACAGAATCCGACACCATCATCTCTGAAACTTCTGGCTGGTTTAGTCGACGCCACATTATTTTAGTGGTCGTTCCTGAAGAGCTAGGCTATCCTTTACTTGTTAGGTCCAGACACATATGAGTTAGGCCACAAATGGCATATGCCTATGTTCACTTAGGGGATTGTGTCCTCCTGGCAGATGAGCCCGGGTAGCCTTTCTTGATGATGGCTCATACATGTTGCCGGTCGATGGTTCTCAGAGTCGATGAATGACTCTTTAGCCACATGTCAGTACAACCACATAAAACAGAACATGGACAGATAACACACAAAAGCTTTGAGTAAGAAACATATCCAGTCACGGTGAAAGCTGAAGAGGCAGGTAGCTGACATGGGCGACCTTCCTTAGAAGGTGTGGAGAGCTGGTTGGCTTCTCCCAGTCACCATGGAATTCATCTGCTAACCACCTTCTCAGCCCACGACAAGCGTAGCAGGATTGAACTATATGAGATTCACGTCCAGGAGTTAATGTTTAGCTGCATTTAGCATTACATAATTGTCATGAGGTCCACTGCTAGGATGTGCTTACTATAATTAATGTTGGCACAGTGAATCCTACTTTGGCTTAAAGACTAGCTATGGGTACCGGTGAGGAGACTCGGGGCGTGTCTGTGAACATCACCGTTTTGAGTCTCACCATCGGGAAAACTCTGCAATTTCCCGAGTCAGCACTAACCAAATCGGTGGAGGGGGACTACCAGACAATTAGTTGGTCAGAGGCCAGAGAGGCGCAGAAAGAGACAGCAGCTCTAAGAATTTAGAAGGCTGTAAAGTTGGTGGCCAATTATGGAAATGCCATTCGGCTTGTGCATCATAGCAGCAGGACCGGTACAGAGGCTTTACAAAAAAGTACTCCATAATTCGGGCAGTCTCCCCTATCTACCCTATCCTAACAATGTATTTGAGCTTAATACTAGTTAGGATTAGTCACCGTATCTCGGGCCATATAGGCGTGAGAGACGACTCTAGTGAACAAGTGTTGCCGTATTTTAAGAGAGCATGTGTTGTAATAGTGTAGCTATTTAGTGTATGATTTAATGACTGCACGTTTAAAGAATATATAAAAATAACTATTTAGCCTAACATAAACAGTAATAATGAAAAACTAATAACTTTCTAAAAATGTTGCTTGCCATATCACAATGTTATACAATACAATAAGGTCAGGCTGGCCTATTACGCTTACTTGTAATCGGGGCTTACTGAAAATAATATCACTTTGCCACACAAAAATGGAGCCTATTAGTCACCAGTACAATGTTTATTCTCGCAGCACAGAAACAGTCTTTGGTCCAGCCTGTTAGCCATCAGCACATTCAGGCCACTGTTGACCACTCCCTGCAGGCCCATGTTAGTCATCAGCGCATTCAGGCCATAGTTGGCCACTTGGTGTATGGCCGCATCGGCATGTTGGAGAATGGTCAGATTGGTGAACTGGCGAAGGCCGCATTGGCGAAATGGTGAATTGCCAAATTGGTGAAGCTTGATGTTGGCGGAAATCCTGAATTGAGTGAATAGATAGATGTTGGCGCTTCCTAGTCACTGGCACCAACTAAATATATGTTATATTACATAGTCTAATTTAACGACTGGGTGAATTGCACACAAAACAGGTGCTAGATGAAATTGCATCCACTTGCTAAAGAGGCTGGATAATAGTTTTTACGGCACAAAATGATCTGGATCGCCTAGTACATTGGCGACACCAGAGGGCAATGTTCGTAGTGGCGGTATGAAAGTTCGAAACATGATGCACTAGATATGTGCTTTCTGGTCTTCACTATTAGGCGTGGTACGGCAGGTTCGGCGAGACATCAGTACAGGCCACTCGTATCACATAACGTTTTTGGTGTTACTGGCCAAAACGGTGCACCGGCTTGTAGAAGTTCCCAAAAGTTGGCGCGTTGGAACCTTCCGTTTAGTTTATTAATCCCCCGTTGGTTAGGCCTCTAATAATTGAGCCATACGCAGTGGTGGGTAGTCCTCGAAACAAGCACAGGAACTGAAATAAGAGACATTGGTGTACAACTGGCAGAATGCCAAGCTCTACATAGTAAGCATGGATAATGATCCTTGCTCCAAGCGACCCACGGTCTGACTTATGATTGTCGCCAGAGCAAGTCCTTTTATACTATGTGGTGACCAATCAGCAGTCACTGTAGCAGAGCTCGACCAATCATCATGCACTGCATAGAGAGGTAGCATATGACGATCATGTGTTTATGACGTCATGCTACAAGCACATGCGCGATGGTGTTCTAAACCAACTTTGAAGAATATTTCAGTCTAATTTTCCGTCACTGATATCTCGGCCGACACTGACCCATGAATCATGGTGTTGATTCACACCAAGATGGCTGGAAAGGGTCCTGTATTAAGGATTCCATAAATTACTGATAATTATATCGTTATAGTGTCATTCTTTGTGGCGTGCATGCGCACAAGGGTTTATACAAACTCTATTTTTCTGAGCTATCAATACCTTGACTACACACACTGGCCTATAGAACCGACAGGGCGTGTCTTGGATCAACTCAGACCAGGTCGTTTCATACCCAGTTACCCCCAGGTTGGCTCGTACCCGACAAAGCGATCTGCACTACACCAATGGAAGACTACGATCAAAACGCCAAATTTAAAGTTAATTCGACCAACATCTTTCGAGAAAATCAGCTTTTGGGTGCCACATATCCCCATAGTAAACCTATGGGAGCAATATTAGAACAGTGTTATCTCCTATAGTTTTTTCCCGATTCTCTTAAAACCTGGCCAGATTCTAGAAGATTGACAGATCTAAAAAACTCCCAATGAAAATTTTAATACCTCCCTTGGGGTCAAGGTCATTCACGGGTAAAACATTCCAGTTTTTATGTTTGGCATAAGTTACCTGCCTTTCATCATGTAACTTCAAAGATCATGTTCGGAGGCTCATCTCTTTATTAGAAGAGGCCTTATACTATTTCTTCATGGTCAGACATCGCAGAATTACAGTTTTTTCAGTAAATGTTCTCTAGTTATTATATTATTATTATTGTATTACTTTTATGTAACAGGTACTGATGACAAATAGGTACCTCCCAGCGAAGCAGAAAGTGAGACATATGGATCACTTATTCTGGTGGCGTTGGCGGCGTTGGCGGCGTTGGCGGCGGTGGCGGCGGTGGCGGCGGCGGTGGCGGTGGCATTGGTAGTGGCATTGGCAGCGGCGGCAGCGGCGGCGGACGTCATTTGTGCAGTTTTGGTTAAGGTTTTTTAATCAACTTATTTTTCAAAGCTCATCCAATCTCAATGAAACTTTACAGAAGTGATCTGTACTATAGAGGGATGTGATGTACATAACAAGACATTTAATTTTGGTGCATTTTAACTATTTTTTTCACGGTTTTTTGGACTTAAAACTTTTTTCATGTATTTTTGATTAATGTTTTTTATTCAACTGAGTTTTCAACACTGACTCATCCGATCTCATTGAAACTTTACAGAAGTGATCTATACTATACAGGGATGTGATCTACATAACAATAGATTTAATTTTGGGGACATTTTAACTATTTTTTCACGGTTTTTGACTTGGAATTTTTAAATGTGTTTTTCAAGTGCAGTTTTGGCCTGTTAAATTTTTCGTAAGGTTATCCTGTCGCATATCATTTTCAAGGCAATGATGAGTAGACTACAGTACAAGGAATTATTTTGATCTTGGGTTACAAACTGAGGGTATGGGCTGGAGTCAAAGGTGAGCACCACTCTATTGTAATGCAACTCCTCCTAGACCATTTCAGATAGAAACTTAAAACTTTTGGGATGATTGCACATATGGCCAGGGATGTGCATGCCCCTTTTGGAATTTTGGTATGATGCCAGGGGTACGCCCTGGGGTGGGAAATGTGGGATAAAAATAAAAATTTGCCAAAGCTTGTCCTGTCGCATATCATTTTCAAGCCAACGATAAGTAGACTACAGTACAGGGAATTATTTTGATCTTGGGTCAAACTGAGCGTGGGGTCGGGGTCAAAAATGGGCATTAATCGATTGTAATGCAACTCCTCCTATACTATTTCACATAGAAACTTGAAACTTTCGGTATGATTACACATATGGCCAGGGATGTGCATGACACTTGTGAAATTTTGGTATAACACCCCCACCGCAGTTTTGGACTTTGAACATTTTTCCTGGGTTTTTTGGGATAGTTTTTTATGGACCAGTGATTTTCAACAATGGCTCACAAGATATCAATTTTATAGCAGAGTTATATACTATGCAGGGGTACTATTTGCATCATTAATAGTTTCAAGATCAGACTATCAACAGTTTGGTAAAAATTGTCAATGTTTGATTCGTTACACTGGTTTGTTGGTGCCTTACTGAATATGTGTATTACGAACCAATCCTAGTTTGCTTTGGTAATCCACACTATCTATGCCTTTACAGGCGAGACATTGTATGCTTCAGCATTCATGTTCTTATTTTCGTGCCCATAAGCACCGTCAAGGTCGAATGACCTATTACTGTATTATTCAGAATTAGTGATATGGCAGTAGCCATCCCTGTTATATGTTTTGCTTATTTTACATAAAAATTCTTGGACCGCAGTATCACTAGGCTACACTATACAGCAACAACATCCGCACCACCTTGTTCCTCACCCCCCCCCCCCCCCCCAGCATCAATTTTTCACTGAGGTCGCTTTTCATGTTCTCGCTACGCGAACATGTGGTCGAATAAACCGAGACTGTTCTAGCTCGATAGGATAGGTTTATAGTACTAGGGACGATTACTGGGTGGGGGACATTTTGTGTTAGTCTCTTTTCCGATAGTAGCGGATATGTGACACTGCACACCAGCTAGATAGTATAAATTGGCCATATACCTTAAGGCTTCCATTGTGAGTAATTGTCTCTGTCTACATTCCACCAGCCTCCGGGCTTATTAATTGTCTGGATCTCCCTCAGACACATTATTTCGAGCTGACTTTGGAGGTACTTGGGTTCCAGTGCAACTAGAAATAAAGTGACGATCACCTCACCGCGGCTGGGACACAGGTGTGTGTGTATGACTTTGTTCCTGACAGAGGCAGTGTATATGTTATTATGTAGATGGAAGTAATAACAACAGCTAAATCACTTCACTTCAGTTTTGGCCGCATTGAGGATGAAGACTTTACGGTAATGTATACTGTAGCAGAGTATCATGGTGATCATATCTATCTCCTGACAGATTCGGTGGTGATCTGGAATTATATCAGAATCTATTAAAACTGTGCAGTCGATTGTGAGTTGTGTGAGGATTTTTATATCGCTGCAGATGGATATCCATGTAAGTTGACCAAGGTTGTCTTTGATATATACCTTGAGTTCATGAAAGTGCCTCTGTCTGTGGCTAAGCAGGGCATTACATTTCACCGGCATGTGGGGATAGTCCTCAGTTTCCAGTTGGCATAATGCACACAATGGGTTGATTTGATTTTGGTTGAATCTGTCTAGGGTAGCCTGGACCAGGTATGTTCCAGTGACGAATCTAGTCTTCATGCTGGCTCTTCGAGCATCTTTTGTGTCGTTTTGTATGGTGGACATGGTCTGATGCATATTGCCTATTGACAGACGTGTGAAATAGCATCACAAGAGAGTACTCTTTGTGAAGCACTGCTGGATCAACTAGGTTGTCCAATAGTTGTCTACTGCTGTGCGTGTTTTGAGTTTCCACTGTTGCTTTGTTATGGCTAGCGTCCTCAGCTCTGCTAGACATGGAAGTTCATACTGGTGTAGGATGGTCTGAATGTAAACAAACGAGCAGGGACTTTACCCGGGCTTAGGGCTATATTTCACTCCAAAATACTGTTTAGGGTACAGTTTTGGCTTCGGATGATGCTTCCCAATAATGAAAGTTGGCGAATATGTTGCTCTGCGGCAATAGGTTTTGCTCCAATCAGTAGAAAGATAATAGCCTTGGCGATGCGAACTGGTGCAGAGAGTATCTTCCTGAGCATGCTGATATGGACTGCCTCAAGACTGTCTAACTGTTTTGATGAGAGGGCAAATATCTCCAGGCCATATAGTAGTCTCGGCATGACATACAATATGTAGATATGGTAGCAAACCCTCGGTGAGAGTCCATTTGTGCCATGTAAATCAGTACCTATCATAGTGTAGAATGTTCTTCTGGCACTTGAGATCCTCTCGTCGGTGTTGATTGATGCTTCATTCTTTGAAGTATATGATAGGCCAAGATGGGTTGTCCTGTCTGTAACCGCTAGAGTCGTGCTTCCGAGGATCCAAATTTGCGATGTTGCTGTACTATAGTTCTTTGGAGTGGATCAGATCTGGATACATGATTTTTCAGGATGGATGTTGTAGCGTTCTCTGTTGGCAAATAAGTATGTTTTGTCTAGCATAATCTGTAGTTCTTGAGCGGAGTTGCTGCACAATGTGAGGTCATCAGCAACTGTTGGACCTCCGGTGTATGTTGGTCAAATGTATGTACCGAGTTGCTGACTCTGTAGCTGGTCTAGCTGGCTGTTATTATATGTCTTATATAGCCCTGGCGATAGGATGCCGCCTTGCCTGACGCCCTGCTGTACACACAATTCTGTACTTGTTATCCCTTTCCATTTAACCCTTGCCGATAAATTCACATAGAGGTTGTCAACTACTTGCCATATATGAGGATCTATCTTCTGATCAAAGAGATGACATTTGAGTGAGTTATGAATCTTGAATCTTGAGGTTCGCCTAATTGAATGTATCCTAGAGGCGGTATATACACATCAAGAAGAAGAAGACATGGCGTCTTTAGAAACGAAATCAAGTTCACACTTGCCTGTATTAAATTGTAGATACTGCTTACTAAGCCGCTTGATTAATCTAACATATTGTTCTTTATTCTAATATAATCGAATATTTTAGGTGTTTTTTTAGAAACAGTAGACATGGACAAACCACAGATTATAGCACATGTGCAAAAGTCAATAAATTTCACTGTGTTTGACACTCGCTGGATACCATGCAGCGCTAAGTTTGTTGCTTTAGGCAACTTTGCACGCGGTACAGGTGCATTAAACATCTATGAGCTGTCACAGAATGATGTGAAGTCAGTAGCAGAGGTAATTTTTTTTAAATATGTTAAAATTCTGGTCACTGAACTTTATCATACTTTATGCCCCATAGGCCATAGCGCAGAGTCACGAGAGTGGGTAATTTTGTAGATTTGTCATAATCTCTGCCTTTAGTTATCTCTGCCTGACCATTTCCATAGGATTCTTTTGCTGATCTGTGACCAAATGTGCAAACGGTTGAGATGGTAAAAAACAGGCTAAAACCAGACGATCAGGATTGATGGCGAATCCTCCAGAAATAGTAACTGCTCAGAATGAGGGCAAGAAATATTACGGCATGGAGGGAGCAGAATAGACTGAGCAATGGAGGGTGTTATGATACAGTGAAAGAGAAGAAAGAACTGCCTGTATTAAACAGAAGATTAGTTGCAAGTCATAGGTGCAATGGACTGCAAGAAATCATGCATGTGTCTGCTTATGATATGATATTATTTAAAGGAACGGAAAAGGGAAATAACAAAGGATGTTTATTGGTAATCTCATACAATATTAAATAAACTACCATCAGTAAAAATGGAAATGAATCAGGATTATTTGCGAAAAATCATTTACTAAATCTAGGAGCGCTTAACTTGGAGCCAATTAGTGACCACGCTGGTGCTTCTCACTCCGCCGTGTGTCAACTGTGTGCAGGTATACATATCCCTACCTGAATATAATGAAAGCACACCTGAATATAGTTTTGTAAGTGGTATGAATAGTATTCGCTATAGGCGCGGATGTAGAGCGATTAACTTGCTACTGCTAATTCACTATTGATCCTTATGAAAACATATTTGAAAGTCACTTTTTCTGGTGGCAGCAACAAGTTTTGGTCAAAATGATTTCAAAATACACTGCTGATTTCCAAGGTCACAATATGCTGCCTACTGAATATTTTAACGTTCGTGTGACTGAATGTAGACCCTGTCTCTGTCAGTCAAATCGTTTTAAGACTGGACAGTATTTTACCTGTAGGACGCAGTGACTAATCAGCTTAGCACGAATATAACTGAGCTAATATGACCGGATATAGCGGGTATTATTTATTCGCTTAGCATACACCAGAGTGCATGAGTCCAACTTCGTCACTAATTGGTTCCCGTCAGAATGCCATAAATGGTATTTAGCTGCTTTTTTTCTAATTATTCTGATTTATTTCAATTTTTCACTGATAGGTTTAGGTTGATTATTATATAAAGCTGTCATTCAAGACCATATGTTAGTTCCCTGATCCTTTCCTTTAAGCAGCTGGTGGGCATACAGCGGGATTTTGGGTCCCAGGGATGGGGTCGAGTATAGGCAGCTGTACTGAGTACGAGTACTTTTACAAGTACTTGAGTATGAGTACAAGTACATGTACTTTTTTTAGCAATTGTACTGAGGTTGAGTACGAGTACAAATACATATTAATACCAAACCCACTATTTATTTACAAAACAAAGGTAACCTGTTCAATATTTTGAAAATAATTGAACTGAATGCCGTTGCTACCATAGGCGGTATTGGCTCCCAGCCAAATTTGTTTCAAAATATTTAACAGAATATTTACTAACACTTGCAACGATAGAGACAATAAGACACATCTAGTTGAATATTTTGAAAATAATTTGATTAGGTGTTGTTGCTACATTAGGCTGCAACTGCTTCCGGTCAAATTATTTTCAAAATATTCAACTGGATATTTCATAATTCGTTAAGAATTTGCTGAATTCCTGGTATGATTACTTTAAATATATATAATATAGGTTTCATCGGTGAAAGGGTTAAATTAGAAATAATTTATTTCAGATAATTGATTAAATACTGTTGATTATTTTAAAATGGTTTGACTGATAGACATTAAGTACTGCTTACGTCAGAAATCGCTTCCAATCAAATTATTTCAAAATATTCAAAAGTGAACATAATATATATATATATATATATATATCCAGAATTTCAATTTTAAAACAACATAACCATTACAGTACTGATTCAAGCAGCAATCGCTTCCAATAAATTTATTTTTGAAACTATTCAACAATTTCCTGTGTGACAACCTTGAAATTTAGATAAAATCCTGAAAAAGGTTTCATTAATGTAAGGTTTAAAATGCTTGACTTGTTATCTTATTTTGTGTAAGTATACCTACAGCAATTACCTTTTTCAAAATAAACATCCAGAATTTACTATATTTCATAGCACCTCCATGAGAACCAGTGCTTGGAATTTAGAATGAAAAGGATAAACTATAATTGTATGTAGAAACTAGTTAAGTACTCAGCATGTACTCTTAATTATTCTAAAGTACAAGTACAGCGTATGTACACAGGTATGAGTACTCTGGCTTAGTACTGAGGCTGATTACAAGTACAATGTACATGTACTCATAAAAAGGCATGAGTACTGAGTACATGCGAGTACTTAAAAATGTGTGCTCGAATACATGAGTACATTGGCCCGAACAATTGCCGTGTTGGAGTATAATGCTGAGCCCTATAACAACCCAGAAGACAACCTAAAAGTGTGGCAGCAGCATTTCCTGGTTCTGGCGATGCCAGCTGGTGATGAGGAGTTTGATAGGGAACATAGGGAGCTGGTGAACATGGACATGAAAATGCTGAACGAATTCGCTGATCATAAGGGGGAAGTTTTACCATTCACCGATGTAGAAATTGGAAGTTGTATTCAGCAGATGAAGAAAAACAAAGCTGGAGACAAATTTGGTCTCACAGCAGCACATATTAGGTATGCAAGTCCAGTTATTGTTCATATATTAACATCACTATTCAACGTAATTCTCAAGAATCGCATCATTCCAACTCTATTTAAAGAAGGGCTGCTGATACCACTAGTAAGGATTAAATCTAAAAGAGTTCCAGCATGCTACCGAGGGATTACTATCATCAGTGTCATTAGGAAGATTCTAGATCATACAATGCTCAAGTAGGTTGGCTACCTGTACCATCCGTCACAAAATCCCATTCTAAGAGGATTCAGAAATAATATTTCAACACTATTTGGAGTACTTACCCTAACAGAAGTGGTGTGCGAGTATGCAGAGCGAGGGGAAGATCTGGCAATTGTCCTACTAGATGCCGAAAAGGCATTTGATAGGTTAGGGCATGAGGGACTATTCAGGAAGTTGAAGTTAAAGGTGCATATTCACACCAAAATGCTTGAAAATAACATTGTTATACTTGTATACTTTTAGAGGCTTAAATTGTGTATCTAGATGTAATGAAATGAAATAAATCTTAACATATAATTTGATGATTTCATTCCATATAAAGTAATATGAATGGTTAGTTGCGAATTTGAATTAGGGGCTCGTGCCTCTATTTCAATCTCACAACTTAAAATTTTTTATTAATTTCTACGTAATGAAATCATCATATGTTAAGACTTATTTCGTTTCATTAAATCTAGGCACACAATTTAAGCCTCTAAAAGTATGCAATTTAAAAAAAATGTTATTTTCATGCATTTGGGTGTGAATATGCACTTTTAATGGATCTCCCAGGCGATATATATGAACTTATGGTCAACTGGTACCAGGGATTTAAAAGTCAATTGAAGTGGAATGGGAAGCTGTCTCCAAGTATCGCTTTAATGCAAGGCAATATCCAGGGAAGCAGAATATGACCATCAACCTTTAAGGTAGTAAACAAGAAAATTCTCCAAGAAATACAGGACAGCGGCCTCGGCGCATGTGTTGGAACAGTAGACTGCTCGGCACCTACAGTAGCAGACGATACAGACTAATTAATACCAACCAGTAAATAGGAGCTCGGAATATGCAGTGACTAAAACTGCAGAGAACATGTTCAATAAGGACCGGATTAGGATCAACGGAAATAAGGACCGGATTAGGATCAACGGAAATAAGGACCGGATTAAGATCAACGGAAATAAGTGGGCAGCGATAATGTATGACAACTCCAAAAGTGGACTCTGCCAAGATATTATATTGAAAATAAACTCACAGCCTGTCAGAAAGACAGATAAGGAAGTATACATCGGTATCACCCAAGGCCCTGCTTTGAATATAAATAATAACAGAGAAGCGGATATGGTCAAGTCTGCAACTGCAAGCCTCTACCAACTTGTGGGCGCTGGGTGCCGTGGAAGGAATGGGCTTAACCCAGCTGTTATTCAGTCTCTGTGGAAGGCCTACATTAACCCAAGACTGTTGTATGGATCATAGATTTCTAAACTTGATACCAAGAATATCCACAAGTCAGAGCTATTTCAAAAGAGGCAGATGCGGCTGTTCCAAAATCTCCCAGATTCGATTGCAAGTATAGCAGTGCTAGATCTTATCGATGTGTTCCCAGCTGTGGCAGAAATAGATAAAACGTTTCTGGCTCTACTTCCAAACTGCTTACAAGATCAAGACAGTATAAAGTATCAAGTGCCTTCTCCATCAGCTTGCCATCAAATCTGCATTGTTTATGTACACAAACAGAATCCTAGACAAATACAGCCTACCAACAGCACAAGACCTGCTTAATACACTAATTTCATGTATTTGTATTTGCCGGTTTACAAAATATGATATTTGTATTTGTTCACTTATTTGGTGTATTTGGTCAAATACAGTCAAATACGATAAAGTATCTACATAACAAATATCATCAAGATATATACATACTGAAAAGGGTTAAGCATACTACATATAGCTTCATACATGTTATTATCCCCATGTTTTAAAAATATTGGATATTGTAATCGCATCTGTCCGTCCGTCACGCCATCTCCTTCCAACCCAGTGGGTGGAATTCAACCTAATTTGGTATGTGGGTTACCCATATGATTGCACTTTGCAAGACAATTTTTAGATTTGACTCCGCCCCCCCCCCCCCCCCCAGGAAGGTCAAATCACTTGTAACAGAGCTCCTCTGAAACCCTTGCATGGAATTCAACCAAATTTGATATGTGAGTTACCCATATGATTGTGGAGTGCAAGAAGCCATTTACATTTGGCTCTGTCCCCAAGGGGCGGGGGGATGGGTTAAAAGGTCAAATTTTACCCTGTGGAAATTGGTTGTGCTGTATCTACTCTGAAACACATGGACAGAATTCAACCAAATTTGGTATGTGAGTTACCCATATCAATGTGGAGTGCATGAGCACATTTACATTTGTCTCCGCCCCAAGGGTAAAAAAAATTGATTGTAATTCAACTCCTCCGAAACCATTGGATGGAATTCAGCCAAATTTGGTATGTGAGGTACCCATATCGATGTGGAGTGGATGAGCACATTTATATTTGCCCCCCCCCCCCCCAGGGTGTGGTGGATGGGGTCAAATAGTCATGAAATTGATTGTAATGCAACTCCTCTGACACTGTTGGATGAAATTCAACCAGATTTGGTATGTGAATTACCCATATGATTGCGGAGTGTAAAAGGACATTTACATTTGGATACACCCTCAGGGGGTGGGTTGTGGGGGTTTGGTCAAAGGTTCAAAGCGGTGAATGTGGGGATTTGCTATGACGCACCATTGACCGGGCAATCTAGTACGTGTGTGTGAAACAGAATGAATAAGATATCATTTTCTGCAAGGAATCATCTGAAAGAGATATGTTGAATACAATGAATTTAATTGGACTGGAAGCTATTGCTGCCCAAAGTATATGTATCAACAGCTTTCAGTCAAATTATTTTCAAAATATTCAACAACTGTCCTCTATATTGTTGCCTTCCAGTGTTGATAACAGGCTTCAAGATCAAAGTGATTAAACTTTAATTTGTTCCAATAATGCTGGCTCACAAATGATCAGACAACACATAGATCACATTCTTTCCCTACACCTATTAACATAATAGGGCTGCATTACACATGATAACTGATGCAATGCATAAAGAATTACTATGGGTACTGCAACCATATCAAATGTCACTCGACTACCATGACAAAAATACCTGTTTGACAATGTACATTGGGGGAATCAGATAGCGCCAACCACGGAAATCATCCAATTAGGTTCCATAAAAATAAATCTGGTCTATATTGACAAACTCATTTGCACAAAACAACAGAAACACATAGGGAAGACCATGGTCACATGATGTCCTTTACACCAACCAATTTATTTTATCACATATTTAAAGGGAGAATGAAATAAATATCTCAACATTTATTTTACTCTCGCCGAAAATTTAATACAAATACTTTGTACACAGTCATATTCATTTCCGTTATTGTTGTCATTATTTTCATCATTGTTCACCATTAGGCTTGTTTTGGTGTTGTTATTGTTGTTCGTGGTGGTCAACTCAATTTTTGTTGAGCCCTTAGCAAAGCTGATGATGGCTCGACATAGCGATCGAAATGACGTCTACCATCTGATGTCCGGCGTGCACCAAATTGAGATAAATGTTGGCTTTTCAATGGACATTTAATTCATCAAAGGCTTATCCTCTATCCGAACCTTACTGACTTGTTCTATGCCATCATTATATCCAGTCTGGACCATAATGAAAATGATTTTCAAAATTTGTCCATACTTTTACGTGGTTTGTTTTTCACCAGTGTATGATATTTGACCTTTTGACCCTGCATTCTGGCACACTGGTGTGCAGCGAAACAAAAATTTACTCGCACAATCCAGAATGATATGGGTACATGTAACTCGCGTAACAAATTTTATTGAATTCCACCAAACAGTTTCAGAGGTGATAATGTCATGGACAAAATTTGTATGACACTTTACCTTTTAACCCAGGCCCATGACCCCCAGCGGAACAAAAAAGATGACCTGCTATTTTTATTTTCAACTCACAACTAGTATAATCCAGTTTCTCTGCCAGTCTGTCAAATTTGGACATTTCTGACAAAGCTGCTTAAGTTGCACCTGTTTCAAAGCATGTAGCGATAAAAACCTTTCAAAGAACATACAGTATGTATTTAGTGAGAATATACATAAACTGACTGGTGTTGTTGAAGGACAACAAAAATGGTGAGATACATATGTGGATTGTGAAATATGTACAAAGCTGTGATTTCTCAGTAGCCCATGGTGGTCATCATGGTTTCACCACTAGTGTTGCATTAGCAAAGTATCAAGACTGCTAGTACATCAGTATCAAATTTCTTTTGTGCTAAATCCAAAAATAAAAATTAGGATAAAGACGCAAAAGACAGAAGCCACTACATGTATGTTATGGTTAATAGGTGACTGATATGTTATTGTCATCTGCAGGTAAAATAAGAACGTGTGTAAAGTATGTTTCCTGGTTCTGACCAATGCCCCTGATCACTAGAGTAAAAGAACACCTCAAAGCCAATTTCAACTTGGCTGGGCCGGAGCACACAAAAACAGTGGACACGCAATGCCTCCATCATCAACACTAGCACTAACATATTCAAATGAAAAGTCAAGGACACCAGTGGAATTTTTAGACCCCAACCAACCATGAACAGAGACGAGGGTTACCATATACCAGCAGTATATCAATCAATGCTGTCACATGACTCCACAAAAATTGACCAGAGTAACATTTCCACTGACCACCAGCTATTGATGAATGAGTGACTAAATTGACCAAAGTAACATTTCCAATGACCACCAGCTATTGATGAATGAGTGACTGAGATCGTCAGAAAAATAAAAAACTGCTCAAACAAATTCAACATCCCAGAAAGGTAAATAATTTTGCTTATGAAGTGTTCATCTGTGAACCTAAATATTAACATTTGGCCAAGATCATCATATTTCGAGCCAGGATTTTCATATTTTTTTTACCAAATAATATTCAAATACTGTTCTTGATAAACAATACAGGACCCTGAATTTAAATAAATTTTAAGATTTTCATGGCCTATTGTAAATCTCAACGAATCAATGATGGAATTTATGTTTCATATCTTCAGTTCGAGAAGGCCAAATCCTTAAAGTGTGGTACATTTGGTGCATCAAGCTTACAGACTAGACATTTAGCTACTGGGGACTTTGATGGCAGACTGCAAATCTGGTAAGTAAATATATATCTAATTCATGTGCTTGATTGTAATAGTTTTGAATGAAACTTGGCTACAAAACATTTTGTAGTTTTGAGAATGGTAATCCTGAATGCTGTTGCTGTCTATGGCTTTCATGATCACCATTTTCAAAATATTGTGTACTTCTTAATCGTTTAGCTCTCAAATTTGTTCAAGAAAATTTCAATTTTCTCATAGAAAATGTCTATTGAGCCAGTCATTCCAGTGGCAAATTTTCATTAATGGTCTTCTCTTGGTCTGCAAGTGCACAGTTCTCAAGACCACTGCAGAAGCCATCTTTGGCTCTGTCCAGAGCGACCATCTCTCCGGATTTATCCAAAAAATTAGGACTTTAACAATCTTCTGGATATCCTGTCAAATATCCACATTCTTTTTGTTGACGTAGCAAATTTCATGAAATAATTAATCTGTTGCAAGTTATCTTTTAGCACAATTTTAACCCTATTCAAGTCGACCCAGTTAGTCTGAATAGCTATATCATTTATTTACATAGAATTATAATAACATTAACTGGCAAGTTATTGTTTAAATTGATGATTTGTGTGCATTTTTGCATGCTCGTTCGTATATACAAAAACTGGAAGAGACAAATCATGCGCTTGCACCTTATTTTCGAAAAGGGCAAAATGCGGGCTTTTCCGAGCTTATTTTATGGACAAAAAATCCTGACAAGCTGGTTACCCCGCTGATGTAAGTGTTAAAGAAGTAATACTGATGCGCTTTGTATGAGCTATTTCTTTCAGATACAGAGTGATAATGGTTAGTTTGTGTTGTCTAAATTATGTTCACAGGTTGCATAAATGAGGTCTTGTAATTCATAGTTCCTTGTATGAATGGATTCGTATTAGAACGACCTATACGTAAGCATTATGTGCATCAGGATCTACAGTACTCCGCAGCCAGCATGTAATGTTATTAAACAGTAATTTCCAAATTCTTAGTCTAGGACACAGGGCCATGAATCGCAGTCAACTCTGCTAAGTACTGGCTCTAAATGTTGAATCACTGGATTCACATGATTTCTTAGAATTTTGATGTAATAAACAATGGTAATTAACATACAAAGCATATCCAATAGTTAGGAGGGTCCAGGTAATAATTTGACTCCACGATGAAGGGCATGGTATGCATTAAACATAGTTGTAAGATGGCAGGCTTTTGTACCGGGAAATTGTCAAATCTTTATGTTCTTGACAATCTTTTTTAACGGATATAGTGAAAGGATTTTAACCTTCTCTTGAACTATATCTAAGAGAAGTCACCCTCCGCCCTTCTCAGAGATTTGCATTTAGAAATGTACAGCTGTTTTCCCATTAGAAACTCTGTCTTGAAAGCTGCGATTTAAAGTCAAAGATGATAATGATTACATGGTGCCAGACTTAGTTTGTACTCATCTCTATGCGTCATATATACGAGAATAAGAATTTTTTAGATTTTGGGCCAAAATTGACGGTATGCCCGATGTCAATGTCGTGTAATACATGGAGAAATGGTATTTAGAAAAATGTTTTCTTTAACCATTTGATGGGTAAGCGTTGTCAAGAAAATTTAAAATGCCTTCATGAATGTCCATTTGTAGGCCAGGATAAAACTGTTTCTTTTAATTTTACACCTGGAGTGACTGGGTCTATTATCACATTAGTCAGTCGAGTGATAAATTTTCCAAAATATATTTCTGTTGTCGTGCAAAGGAACATTTCTCAAGACCACTGCAGAGGCTGATTTTAGTCAGCTTGATGATTAAATAGTAAAGGAGTATTAAAGTTAAGGTAAAGGTAAGTTAGAAACATAGATCAGTTAATTGTAATTGTCAGTTTTGCAATCTATCAGTCAGGGTTCGTACGCATGTATGGAAGTCTGGAAAAAGTATGGAAAATTAGGAAAGCCTTTTCCAGGGCTGGAAAAAGTATGGAAATTCCAATTTTGGGCCAACTGGTATGGAAAATTAAAATATCGGCAATCCTAATTTTTCCGACCGCAATCTTTTTGTTTACGAACGAAATCTCACGTTTCCGCCAATCTTGCCAGAATCTAATTCGATTGGGTCCCGGTCTCGTCTTGCAATAGAAAACCGCCTATTACCGGGAACATCTCGCGGTTGTTGAGCAATACGGGTTCTGAACAGTTTCAAGTACAATGCAATAAAAATGAGTGAATCGGCAGTCGTCTGTCAAATAGTACAGTGTTAGAAGCCGAAATAATTTGCGAGATTGCCATTTTTTGTGATACAGTAAAGATGGAAAAGTGCATAAATGCTAGTGTTTGGGAAACTAATGATAAATATAAGGATATGATTTTACCGGACAACACATCAAACTCGCTTGCCAAATGTAGCGTTTGTAATACATCGTTTGACATCAGGAATATGGGCGAAGCGGCTCTTGTTAACCACATGCCGTGGAAAAAACATGAGACACTGACAGAAGTTTGTCTAAAGCCAGCGCCGAAAGTTACGGATTTCATTGGTTCACGGTAAGAATATTTTACATTTTCACATTGATAGTACCAGAATCATTTAAAAGCGTAGCAATTTTATATCGCCCAACGTTAAATGATCCCAACTTTTTCCTCGTATCGTGAGGCCTCTTGTGTTGGCTCGTCATCGAGTGAAAATAATGAATTCCTGTTGCTATGGCGATCATTTAGAAGTGTGGCAATTTTATATCGCCCAATGTTAGATGATCGCAACTTTGCACTGAGTAACGGTAAAATATTATTGACTGTCCGACAGCTCTTTCGTATCGCGAGGCCTCTTATGTTGCCGCATTATCACGTGAAAATAATGAGGATTCCTCCTGTTGCTATGGCGATATGATCAGCTATGGTAAATTAAAATTAAATTAGTGTATATGTGCAGGGTTTAACTTGTTATCTAAAGGTGGGGGTGGTGGGGTGGGGGTGGCCCGCAACAAATAAATGTGGGTGTCTCAAGCTCAACTTTGCATGATAGCTGTTGAATATTTTGAATATAATTTGACTGGAAACTATTGCTGCAACAGTTTCCAGTCAAATTAATTTCAAAATATTCAACAAAAAATGTGCTGCTGTAATGAAATTCATATCTGGTTTGCATCCTGAAAAACACTGAGCCACTCCTAGACAATATACAGTTCTCAGAGCCACTCACAGACAATATACTGTTCCCAATCTAGATTTTGGGGCTATATACCCTCAAAAAGTCCCTTTATAATGAGAAATCCTGTGTATGTGTGACACACTGTGTGTGTTTGTGTGTATGTTGACATTTCTGGCTATATTAGATTAAAATAACTCATATGATCTTTTAATGGTGTGTTTTGATAGGATAGCTGTTGAATGTTTTGAAAATAATTTAACTGGAAACTATTGCTGCTTAAAGCAGCAACAGTTTCCAGTCAAATTATTTTCAAAATATTCAACAAAAAATGTGCTGCTGTAATGAAATTCATATCTGTGTGTGCGCGCTGTGCTTTGACATTCTTGTGACAATTATTTGTATATGCAGTTTGTTATTGTCCTCGGGTCTTCCACTACTGCGGTTGCTTCAGTTACACAGGCAAAAGTGCGCACGCTGTGTTTTGATATTCTTGTTTTATAGTTTAATACAGTTTATATATGATGAACTTAGTAACTGTGTTTGTTTTTTGTCTGATTGAAAGTCCCAAAATGAGGTCTGGAAAATTTGAAATTGAGTCTGGAAAAGTTTGGAAAAGGTATGGAATTTAATTCTGCTGAAGGTGTATGAACCCTGTATCAGCATACGATGCAGATTCTTTCAGACAACTGCTCCTCACCTTGCTTGTCTTTGACCCCGGAAGGGTCAAAATTTTAATTTTTGTTTAGTAAATGTACATTGGAGCCATAAAAAATACTCTGAAAATTTACTGCTGGAATGACTGGTGCTTTTATCGAGCCAATCACTCTAGTGATAAATTTTCAAAAGTATGCTTCTCTTGGCCTGCTGATGGACATTTATCAAAACCCCTGTGCAGAGGCTATTTTTTCCATCTTAGCAAGTAAATGACTGAAGTCTCTCTAGCCAGTTTGTTTGCATGTATTTATCACATATATTGTAGGAATCTAGATCAAGCTCAGCTGCCAGTGTACACTGCTAAAGCTCATAAAGAGATCATTAACAGTATAGCTGGTGTTGGTGGTATGGGTGTTGGTGAAGGTGCACCGGAGATTGTTACTGGTAGTCGTGATGGTGAGTTGTTAATTGATGTGTATTATTGTCATGATGGTGTAATTTGTACAGTGAAGACGTCAGAGTTTCTGACATCAATCATCTTCCCACAGGGAGAGGGACTATCCCTTGTGCTTTTCTCATGCTACCTTGCTGCTGCATTGAACTGTGTGGGAAAATTCCACAAGACCAAACTCCCAGTGTCCATACTGGGTATGCTACTAGAGATGGAATATATCGAAGATGTAGGCTTCATAGACGAGGAAAGGAAACCCCTTGACGAACTACTCCCTATAGTAAACTAAAAATTGAGAGTCTGAATAAATAGAAAATAGAGTTCACCCTCGTATACATGTACCTATCGACAAAGCATGAAATTAAAGAAAATGATGGTCCACTTCGTGGTGGGGAACCATGGAGAAAAAGTAAAATCCTGAGCTCACTGCTCTGCAGTACTGCTGACATTGCTGTACGTTGCGTTACTGACATTGCTGCACATTGCGTCATGAGGACGCAGCTTTCCAGTCTCTCTGGAACCTAGAATTCACAATTCTCATTCTACCATGGAAATATCTAAACCACAAGGCTATAGAATACCTGAAAGATCTCGACCTATCGTCCGCACCATACACTTTGTTCCACAGACCAACATTTACATCATACTCCACGATCCAATTTAGATTTCTGTGGTGACAGAGCATTTAGCGTTGCTGCTCCAAAACTCTTGAATAGACTACCACTGAATATTAAGATTAGCAGGTCAAAGAATAAATTCAAGTAAAAGTTAAAAATTCATGTGTTCATCTATGTCTTTGAATATTAATGTATTGATAAATGTTGTATTTTATTGTAATGTACTGGACATGTATATTAGCTGCGTAATAATGATAACACCATTCAAAATCTGGTATCCCTTAACCCTTTAATAGTCAAGCCGACCAAAACTGACCTCTGCAGTTCTGGGCGTGAGAAATATCCATTTGCAGGCCAAGAGTAATCAATTTTTCTGAAAATTGAGGCAGCCATTCCATTGGTAAATCATCAAAAATAGATTTCTCTTGGGTCTGGTAGATAATTTAACCCTTTAACCCTCACGGACCAAAAAGGACAAATTCTTCATGAAGTAAGGAATATTCTGTTGAATATTTTGAAACTAATTTAATGCTGGAACCTGTTAATGGCTATCTTAAATTAGTTTGAACGTAGTCTATAGAATACTCCTTCTCCTTCGATCAATACTCACCATTCTGTTACTTCTGATATACAGCTGGCTCTGACAGCGGCTCTAGGACTATAGACTTAGAAAGCTTTACCGACTCCTGGGAACCGGGTACTCGGCTCCCAACTGCCGAGTACCCGTTTACCATAGAGCTCATTCTTGTTTGCATAGCGACAAGAGCAATACATGCTTTTTGCATTAAGGATTTTAGTGTTTTAAAATAATCTAAGTCTTTAATCAGTGATAGTTTGTGTGTTCTGAAAGGATTAACTAAGGACTATGGAGAATACCGCCCAAGAAAACCAGGTTGTATTGTTCTTTATTATCCATAGTTAAAAGACTTAGGTCTCTAAATTTCGTTGTGTCGCATGTTCCAATTTCTGTCCCCATAGAATCTGGGACGTGTGCTAACAACGATATATGCCAGACGATCGCCTTCTTTAAACCCCAACAGGCGATCGGCAGATATGAAAATAGGTGTTTGCTACGGTATTTCTAACACGAATATCGGCTGACGTCGTTCTCCGTAGAATCCGAGCGGGTGACGTCACACCCGGTCGCTCGGATGTTTATGTGAAGAAAAATTTTTCATTAATTCGCGCATCTTATTCTGGGTGCTGCGTACTAAAAATGGTACCGGAAACTTTAGAATGATCAAGTTTACGTGTGATCACGATCGGTTTGCAATGATCGGTGGTTTCAAAATTCTTGAGTAGATGTGTGGTCTGCGGTTTTACCGTGTGAGACAGCAGTTTTGTTATACATTTTGTTGTTTTCTTCACATATCGTGCTGCTTTCGTTAGGAGTATAATTTATATTGATTAGTAAATATACCCCGAATGCTATGCGATATGATTCCTGGAGCCGTTACACATCCTGGAGGATCTATTATGGGTGTGTTGTGCCCGCCGCGTACTTGTCGTCATAATCAATGCGATCGTTGTTGTAACGTGGCGGGGTGGGGTGCGGGGAGGTTACGGTTAATTTATGAGTCAAATTATTTGAAAATTAATTGTCTGCCTTCCATCCGGGTCTCGTTCCGCTTGTTTATTGTAGGTTTGTGCTTATTTTATAGGCCAAGCCAGCCCCGCCATCATGTGACGACTGCCATAAGTTTGTCCGTGTAATGTTCAAGGACCATGTCTGTTTTATGTGTGCCCTGTGTAATATAGATCATAGGTGTAATGTTTGTGCAGTGTGGTCCGTCGAAACGATGGTTAAGTTCCTTGCCCAGAAGGACTTGGCTGGGTCTGACGCGGGGTCAGGCGGTCCGAGAGTAAATCGTGGAGCGCCCGGTTCGGCCGGTGCGGGTGCTCCACGTCCCCAGCTGGAGGTGGCGGAGATGGCACCGCCGGCGTGGTTTGGTCCGGCTCTGCAGGGTTTTTCTGCATAGCGTTCTGACCACGCTGGTGTCGTCCCTGCTACCAAAGGTTGGGGGGCAGTTTCTCCCCATGCCTGGTACGGATCCTGTCCTCGGACAGGATTCTGGACTGGTTACCGAGGGGGCCGTCTCGTACGGCCCCCTGGCAGTCCCGTCTGGCTTCGGCCAGACGGGTTTCTGTTTCTCTGCGGCCACCTCCGGGTGGTCCAGTAGCGGTGGCCGGTCCGTCAGGTGTGGGAGCCGTCCGCCAGGACGGTTCCACGGTTGACTCGTCTAGTGACGACTCTTCGGAGTCTGAAGACGAGGAGGCCGAGGAGGAGAGGTTGCTGCGGCCCGTGAAGCCGCAGGTGGAGAATATGGAGGTTGATTCCGTCCTAGACGGAACCGGCCTCCATTTGTCTGGTTTGGCGCAAGCCAGGTCAGCGGCTCCGCCTGTGGCTGAGGCAAATCCGTTACCGTGCACCGGTTCCGTGCGGCTTGGTTTGGCACCAGCCGTCACGGGAACGGGTGTGCCGGGCCGGGCGTGGTACTCACCTATCTCGCCTGGTCCGGCAGTCGGACGTGGGGTGCCGTGGGCGCCCGTGTCCGGCTATGGTTCCGCGACTGCTACGGGTCCGTACGGTTTTCCGTGTGGACCTACCCCATGGACCGGAGTGTTTCATGGGGTGGCGGCGGAACCGTGTGGTACCGGAGTGCCTGGCGTGTCAGCCGTGGCTCCTTGCTGGGAGGCCGTGGCTGGCAGACCCGTGAGCACGTCAACGGGTGACGTGTTTGCGGGGGTGTCTTCATCGGAGGTAGATTGGTCAGATGCTCTGGCGTGGCTAGCCAGGGTTGACCCGTCTGTGGTTTCGGCCACGGCCGATGAAGATGCGCCCCGTCCGTCGGTTGCGTCGATCAGGACGGGGATTTTGCCCGCGGCCCGGATCCAGTCAGTGGGACTGGATCCACGGTTCATAGAATGGTTGGATGCTATTTATAGCAAACAACTGATGACCAAGGGTCAGCTCCCTGCGGCCTCCAGGGAGGTGCGGGCAAGATGTCGTATTCCGCGGGGGGAATACGACAGGTATGGTGTAGTCCCGTCGGTCACGGAGTGACCGATGGGTACTGGGCGTCCAGAGTGCCGTGCCGGGTCACCCCGGTCCGGCACTTGTGGACAAGTCTCAGGTACACCAGGAAGAAGTCCTGTCCCTAGCGATGATGGTGTGAGGGCAGCGATGAGCGCTGTCAACCACTCTTATCGTCTCCTTCAGTCGGTGTGGGCTGAAGCGGGGCAGGCCACCCTGTGCCACCTGTGGCGCTTTCATGTGTCAATGACGGCCTGGTGCTGTCGATGGACGCATTGGCAAGGGTGCAAGCGCGTGTGACGAAATCCAGGAGGCAAATGGTCATTGACCATATGCGTCCGGCTACGGCAGTCAGGGAGCGTCTCCTTGGGACACCCCTGACAGGGCCTAGCATCTTCGGTGGCCAAGCGTGGGCCATCTTAGAGGATACCGCCAGTATCGCGCAGAATCGGTTAGCGGTAAACCTAGAGCTAGTGCGACAAGCGCATGCACTAGGGCCTGTGGGGAAACCGCTAACGGGACAACCTTCAAAGGAGCAGAAGAAGCATAAGGGCAAGGCGAAAGCTAGGCCTGTTGCGACTTCTGCTTCAGCTGGGATTTCAGAGCCGCCGCCGGCGAAGAAGCCCAGGAAGGTTGTAGAGGCGCCTACCCTCCCCAATGTTGCTCCTGACCGCCCTAGAGGTGGGAAGGGCAAGGGGAAGGGTAAGGGTAAGGCCTCAAAGGGCGGACAGAAGGGGCCGAAGCGTACCTGAGGGTACGAAAGCTCCCTTCATATCCGCCTGGACCGCGCCTGTGTGACAGGAACAGCGGTGCCAGTTATACCCGTCGTGCCTAGAACGAAATGGTTCTCTCTCTCTCTCGTTAAGAAAGAGTGGGGGGGCGGACTGCGAGCCGGACAACCCCGTTAGACGTCGAGGCGTCTATGGTGGGTGGAAGGCTCATGCGTTTCGTCGAGGCCTGGCAAGGTGTGACGTCAGACAGTCTGGTCCTGGGATGGTTATCCCAGGGTTACATGCCGGAGTGGTGGGACTTTCCACCACAAAATCTGTCTTTGGCACCTGTCTGGACACCCGTACCAAGGGAGCCAGACAAGTTAGAAGCCGTTCAAAAGGAAGTGTCGGGTTTGCTTCTGAAGGGAGCAATAAATCCAGCAAATCGAAACACTCCAGGCTTCTATTCAAACATGTTCCTTGTCCCCAAGAGCACAGGGGGATGGAGACCCATACTCAATCTCAGGCCATTAAATTGGTTTAGCCATACGCCTCGGTTCCAGATGGAAATGCCGAGGTCGGTAATGCGGGATTGAGGAAAGGAATGTGGTGTGTATCGATCGATCTGAAAAATGCATATTTCCACATTCCTATGAATCGGAGTTGGCACAGGTTTCTGAGATTTGCGTTTCAGAGTCAACTATGGGAGTTTACAGTCTCCCGTTTGGCCTGTCGACAGCTCCGAGGGTTTTCACAAGAGTGGTCCTTGCGGTGACAGCGTTTCTCAGAAAAGAGAACGTGGCGCTACACACCTACATAGACGACTGGCTGCTTAAGGCAGACTCGGCAGCCAGGTTGAACGTGGATACTGCTCTGACTCTGAAGTTACTTTCAGATCTAAGCTGCATAGTCAACGAGGAGAAATCCGAGTTGACGCCCACTCAACGTTTCGTTTATTTGGGGATGCGATTCGACCTTGAGGATGGCAGGGTTTACCCATCAGAGCCCAGAGTGGTGTCTCTGTTAGCCATCCTCAAGAGTTTTCGAGTGGGAAACCACATTCAAGGCGAGGCGGTTCCTTCAGATGCTGGGCATAATGGTCTCCATGGAGCAGGTTATCCCGTACGATGCTCTAATGCGAAGACCTATCCAGTTGTATCTGATGTCTCTGTGGAAACAGAGAACAGAACCCCTGTCAAAACTGGTGCCAGTTTTGGAGCCGATAATATCGCATCTGCTATGGTGGAAACAGCGTCAGAATCTCCTAATAGGGGTTTCGCTGCACCTACCCCAACCCCAGCTGTCCGTTTACACGGATGCATCGCTGGAAGGGTGGGGTGCCTGCCTGGGAGAACCAGGTCTCGGGCACATGGACTCTCCCGGAGAGTCAGCTGCATATCAATCTGTTGGAAATGATGGCAGTGGAACTGGCGTTGGAAGAGTTCCTTCCGATGATCAGGGGCAAGGTGATATTGATACGGTCGGTCAATTCGACAGTAGTATCATATATAAATCGCCAAGGCGGGACCAGGTCGCCCACTCTGTGTATCAGGGTGTGGCACTTGATTCAATGGTGCAGGAATTACTCGGTTGTTTTGAAAGCAGCTCGTATTCCTGGCCGATTGAACATTCTGGCGGATGCTTTGTCTCGCAGACAGAGAATCCTGCCAACAGAATGGTCCCTCAACCCTCCAGTTCTGCGACGGATCTTCGAGCATTGGGGCAAACCCAACGTGGACTTGTTCGCCACAAAGGAAAATGCTCAAATCATGACATATGTCTCGCCGATTACAGATCCAAATGCCGTCGATACAGACGCTCTGGCGATAAGCTGGAGAGGGATGCACGCTTACGCGTACCCACCCACCATTCTTCTACCGAAGGTTTTGGTGAAGGTCAGGGAGGAACCGTGTCTGGTCCTGCTAATAGCGCCGTATTGGCCGAGCAGGGCGTGGTTCACAGATCTTCTAGATCTGCTGGTGGAAAATCCTGTGCAGTTGCCCGAGATTCCGAACATAATCTCCCAGGCCAAGGGACGCTTCCTACACGAGCGTCCCGAGATGTTCAATGACTGCGTGGATGTTATCAAACAACGTTCCACGTCGGAAGGCTTTTCTCGACAGGCTGCTGATTTCATCGCGGCTGCGAGAAGTAGGTCAACCTTCAAGTCATATAACAACAAGGTTAACAGATTTGCAGACTGGTGTGAAGAAAAGGGTATTGATACCTTTCAATCCACTATCAGCAAATAGCAGACTTTCTCTGTGAGCTGTTCTTTTGAGGACTAGCTCCCGTCACAGTTGCTGGATACAAGTCAGCTTTGGCATCATTTATCCCTTGTCTAGCCAACAGGGATAGTCCAGAGGTGGCCCAGTTAAATGTGATGTTGAGGGAATGAGCAATCTCCGACCGAGACAACCGGTAGTCATTCCAGCCTGGAGTCTATCTTTAGTGCTTAATGTACTGGCCAAGCACCCTTTCGAACCGTTGCGTTCGGCTAGTCTAAAGCATTTGACTCTAAAGGCGGTTTTTCTATTGGCAGCTTCCTCAGCTAGAAGGCGCAGTGAGATCCATGCGCTTTCGGCAGAGAGGAACCGATTTATTGTTTCTGGAGAAGGTCTGCGTCTTCTGCCAAGAGCAGAGGTTATGTCAAAGAACCAATCTTTGAGATATCCCGGCAAACCGATCATTATACCGAAGTTAACTAGGTTTGATCGTGATGCCAGTGTCTGGTGCCCGGTCCGTGCTTTGACTAAGTACAAGAAACGGACTGACTCGTTACGGTCGAACGATAGACATCTGTGGATCTGCCATAAAAAGTCTTATGGCGCCGCATCCATGGATACTATCTCTCGTTGGGTGGTCGAATGCATTCAGACTACTCACGAGATGGCGACTGGGCACCAGGTGCAAGGCGTAAGGGCAGACAATGTCAGAGGAATAGCCGCCTCGACCGCCCTTTACAATGGTGTTCCGTTATAGGACATCATGGCCGTTGCACAATGGCACTGTGAGTCCTCATTCACGGATTACTATATGAGGGATGTGTCAGACTCAGCCAATCCACTCGCTTTAGCTGTTTTGAAACGATAGTTAGTGACCACACTGCTTTTCCCCTTTTCTCACTTCGGTAAGAAAAGAACCTAAAGCAGGCATGGTCAGGCGAGAGGATGTCAACCAGATTGTGTCACTGATGGCCGAACCGGTGAATGGTTGTAGGCGGTACGTCTGAAGTCCTGTTATCATAAGGTAATTCAACAAGTGAGAGTTTTTTGTATTATGTATATGTATCATGTTCATTCATCGTATATATTCATGCTCATTCCCAGGCTAATACAAGCGATATGCAGGGAGTAGTTAACCCTCTTGGCATATTGGTGTTTTCAGGCGAGATACATGTTCGTTAGTTCTCTCCCTTTTCTTAGGAGGAAAAAGGGGGGGGGGGCTGTGACGCGAATGTGATTCGGTTCCGTAAACTTGACGGTCCTTTTTAGGTCTCCGTTAGTCAAGTTTGAAGTCTAAAATCTTTCTCCAAGGGGCAAAATTAGCATGTATGGCTTGCCCCTTCCCACCAGGTTACTGATCAAATCTGGTGTATATCAGAAGTAACAGAATGGTGAGTATTGATCGAAGGAGAATGCAGGAAATGTCAATTTCCCTTTCTCCGAGATCTAACAATACTCACCATTCTGTTACGGACCCAGCCTCCCAGCCCCACGGAGGCAAGCCATAGTTTTCTCTTGTTTGGTGGCTATGCAAACAATATGAGCTCTATGGTAAACGGGTACTCGGCAGTTGGGAGCCGAGTACCCGGTTCCCAGGAGTCGGTAAAGCTTTCTAAGTCTATAGTCCTAGAGCCGCTGTCAGAGCCAGCTGTATATCAGAAGTAACAGAATGGTGAGTATTGTTAGATCTCGGAGAAAGGGAAATTGACATTTCCTGCATTACATCATAAAGAATTTGTCATGTTTGGTCTGTGAAGGTTAAAGGGTTAAATTGTCTATCAGCTATTCCCATGGGAGAAAATAATGAGGATTACTAGAAAGATTCTTAATGGAGATGTCAAGAATGGTGGCCTTGGTATTAGATGTCCATGGTTAAGATAAATGTCAATTTTGTGCAGGCTCTGTGAAGGTGTGGGATCCTCGGCAGAAAGATGAGCCTGTAGCCACAATGGAACCTTCAGATGCGGAAGCCAAGAGGGACTGCTGGGTTGTAGCTTTTGGTAAGATTTAGTAACTCATTTTCACCACCTGCACTTTGCGAATGTATGAGTGATTATTTTGAAAAATTGTTGGTCCTGATCCTAGGATTATGCAAATATATAAAAATAAAACAGTTATCTCTTCCATGATGTCAAATTTATTTGAGTATAACATTCGTGACCAATTTTCCGTATCATTGGAAATTGCTTTTGCTTCAGGCTCATGCATCTGTGTAGATTTTGTTTTAGCCAGGACTCACAACTGGTATAAGTTTGTCTGTCAGTCAGTCAGTAGAATTTTATCATCAGCCATCTATGTATCAACTAGCGGGATAGTGCATCGCTCTTGTTGTTCAATAACTTGCCTACAACTTGGATTAAGCGGATGAAAGCTCATGGGTATAGAAAAAAGCAGAATGTTTTTTGTGGCCACCTCGCCCTGACAGGTATGTCATGGTGTGCGTGCGTGTGTGCATGCGCGCGTGTGCGTTTGTGCACGCGCGCGTGTGCGTGTTTTTTGTTGTTGGTTAGCTCACCTGGCCGTTCGGGCCAAGTGAGCTTATGCCATGGCGACCGTCCATCATCCATCAACCTTTGCTTTAAAACACTACTCCTCATTATCCACTTGGCCGGTTTCTACCAAATTTGGCTGGAAGTACCCTATGGTCGTAGACTCCAGAACCTCCACGTAGAATTTTGATTCATCAATTTGTTGGGTGACAATCTTAGATTTTATGAAAAATGTACCGGAAATTGTCAAATTGCTTCTTCTCGTTACCATTCTGAGCGATTTCAACAAAATTTGGGTGAAATGATCCTGTGGTGATGGGCTCTATGACATCCATACAGAATTTTGATTCATCAATTTTAAGCTTACCTGGCCAGAATGACCAAGTGAGCTTATGGCATGGCGGCCGTTCGGCGTCCGGCCATCCGTAAACTTTTGCTTAAAATCGCTACTCCTCATTAACCGCTTGGCAGATTTCAAATTAATTTGGCATGGCTGATCCTATGGGGGTAGGCTTTAGAATTTATGTACATAATTTTGATTGGTCAATTTCTTTGGTGGCCGTCTTGAATCTTCCGAAAAATGGCGGGAAATCGTTTAAAATGCTACTCCTCATTAACCGTTTGGGCAATTTCAACTGGACTTAGCTGAAACGACCTTAGGGCAGTAGGCTTCAGAACTTATATACAAAATTTTGATTGGTCAATTTTTCCAGCGGCCATCTTGGATTTTCTGAAAATTTCTGGAAATCACTTAAAAGCCTATTCCTCGAGAACCACTGGGTCGATTTCAATCAAACTCATATGGAAGAACCCTACCATAGTATGGTTCAGCTCTTGTATACAGAATATTTTGATTGTTCCATTTTTTCAGCGGCCATCTTGAAGTTTCCGATAAATGGCGGGCAATCGTTTAAAACGCTACTCATGAACTGCTTTGGCAATTTCAACCAGGCTTGGCTGGGAGGATAGTATACTGGTATGGTTCAGAATTTGTATGCAGAATTTTGATTGGTCAATTTTGCTGGTGGCCATCTTGGATTTGCTCAAAATTTCTGGAAATTATTTAAGCCTACTCCTCGATAACCACTGGGTCAATTTCAATCAAACTCGTATGGAAGAACCTTACCATAGTATGGTTCAGATCTTGTACACAGAATTTTTATTGGTCAATTTTTCCGGGGGTCATCTTGGATTTGCTCAAAATTTCTGGAAATTACTTAAAAGCCTACTCGATAACCACTTGGCTGATTTCAAGCAAACTCGGTTGGTAAATCTTTTTTCGGTGGCCATCTTGGATTTTCTGAAGATTTCTGGAAATCAGTTAAAAGCCTACTCATTAACCACTGGGCCCAGAAATTATATATAGAATTTTAATTGGACAATTTTTTTGGTGGCCATCTTGAATTTTCCAAAAAATTTGCGGGAAATTGTTTAAAACACTACTCATCATTAACTTCTTGGGCAATTTCATCCAAACTTGGCTGAAAGGACCCTATGGTGATAGGATTCAGACCACGTATACAGAATTTTGATTGGTCAATTTTTCCAGTGGCCATCTTGGATTTTCCAAAAAAATGTGGAAATTATTTAAGGCTACTCATTAACCGCTTGGCCGATTTTAGTCAGCTGGACGGACCCAGTCTGGTATACTTCAGAACTTACATGTATATAGTATATACAGAATTTTGACTGCTTGATTTTTTTTGGGCGGCCATCTTGGATTTTCTGGAAAATGGGAATTCGTTTAAGACGCTGTTCCTCATTAACCCCTTGGGCAATTTAAACCAAATTTGTCTGGAAGGATCAATGTTTTTGTGGCCATCATTGATTTTCTGAAAATTATCTTGAACCATTTAAAGATGGTACTCCTTAACCAATAGTCTGATTTCAACAAAACTTGGGTCGAATAATTCTGACGGTAGGCTGCAAAATGTCAAATGAGAATCTGGATTTCGATTATATTTTCTTGGTGACCATTTTGGATTTTCCGAAAATTGTCCATGTCTATTTAAATGCAAATGGTTCAAATGTTAATGGTCCAGGTGAACATTACAGGCCCTTGGGCCTCTTGTTTGGGTGAAAATCTTAGATTTTATGAAAAATTTACCGGAAATGGTCAAAATGCCACCAAATTTGGTTAGATGGATTCTATGGACTCCAGGACTTCCATTCAGAATTTTGATTCATCAATTTTTTGGGTGAAAATCTTAGATTTTATGAAAAATGTACCGGAAATTGTTAAATTGCTTCTTCTCCTTAACATTCTTGCCGATTTCAACCAAATTTGGCTGAAACAACATTGTAGTGATGGGTTCTAGAGCTTCCATACAGAATTTTAATTTGTTAATTTTTTGGGTGAAAATCTTGATTTTATGAAATTTACCAGAAATGGTCAAAATGCTACTCCTCCATAGCTGCTTGACATATTTCAACCAAATTTGGTTAGATGGATTCTGTGGTGGTAGACTCTAGAGCGTCTTTTCAGAATTTTGATTGATCAAGTTTTTGGGTGAATATCTTAGATTTTATGAAAATCTACCGGAAATGGGCAAAATGCTTCTATTCCTTGGCTGCTTGACATATTTCAACCAAATTTGACTAGATGGATTCTATGGTGGTATGCTTTAGAACGTGTATTCAGAACTTTGATTGATCAATTTTTTGGGTGAAAATCTTAGATTTTGACAAATTTACTGCAAATTGTCAACTTGCTTCTTCTCCTTACTACTTTGAGCTATTTCAACCAACCTTGGCTAAAATTATCCTATGATCATAGGCACCAGAGTTTCCATTCAGAATTTTGATTGGTAGATTTCTGCCGTGAAATTTTTTCCATCTTGTTTAATGTGAAGTCATGTATATTTAAATACAAATGCTTCAAAGGTTAATGGTCCAGTGAGCATCACATGTCCTTGGGCTTCTTGTTTCCGTTATTGTATTATCTAGTTGATCCTTTAATGGTCAAGTTGGTCAAGTAGGTATTAATTTTCTCACAGATGGTTTCCCGTCCATAGCGACAGTCATACCAGTTTTCAAAGATATTCTGTCTGACATGAAAATCGATATTTCGAAATACCACTGAATGTACCATTTTACCCCTTAAGTGATTGAAGGAAGCGTTTTAAATATACTGCTAAATTCCTTAAATATTTGATTTGTGTGATCAACTGTGATTGTTCTTGACATCCAGTCACCATTAATGGTTAGTCTGATTCTTAGCTCGATAAACTTGTTTAAATTGTATATTATACAGGCCACGCGTATAACATCCATGACCGCTGTGTATGTGCTGGCTATGACAATGGTGATATTAAGCTGTTTGATCTTCGTACTATGAAACTCAGATGGGAAACTAATGTTAAGAATGGGGTATGTACATTTACATCATTCAATTCATAATTCACATTCATTACCAACTGATGCCCAGCGTGTGGCGTCCGACCTGAGAATTAGATGGAATGTTAGTTTTCCAATGTACATTTTAATTCACCAATGGATGAATCCTGCGTCGATCAAGTATATGAAGTCAATCAATTACATCACATGTAGGCCGACATCACAATCATAATTGTCACAAATACTGCATTATGAAGCTGGCATAGTTGTTAAGTGTACGAATTGTATGTCTTTGAGGAATTTACTATTTTAATAAACGTTCTGTTGAAAATTTTGAAACTAATTTGACTGCAGCGACAGCACTCAGTCAAATTCGTTTCAAAATATTCAACAGCTTACATGTACCTGTATAGTTAACTTGATATTGGAATTCTAGTAGTTCAGGGTTAGATCAATCACAACATGGGAAAAGCATGGGCGGATGTTAGCTAGAAATGGGTGTGGCATAGCTAAAAGTGGATTCATCCATTAAAGTTGAGACCTTAAACATTTTTTACCCGATTACATCCAGTCCGTATCAGTTACATTTTCGGTGATTTATAACAAGGATGTCACAGAATGTTACATTTTTTCAATTGACATTTAATTCATCAAGGGTTTATCTGATTTCAGTTAAACTATGCTTTCAATCTTTACCACGGTTGCATTTGATTAATTTTCACAATGTTTTGCATACTTCTAGGACTGTATTCACGAAGGGTACTTAAGTACAAAAAATGCATAAATATGGCGTAAATAAAAAAATGCTTACGTCTGTATTCACCTACATTAGACGAATATTTAGCTGCCTCTTCATGAATACGATGTAGTCGGGTCGTCTAAATCGGTGCAATCAGTTAGGTGGGTGCATAACTAAGGCACTCTTCAGTCTTCATGAATACGGCCCCTGGTGTTTAGACTTATTTTGGATGAATTTATGGCAAGAATACAGAATGTTAAAGTTTTTCAATGAATATTTAAATCATGTGCTTATCCCATTTCAATAAAACTAGTTGATGACCTTTGTACAAACCTGTGAGTTTTTTCAATGTTTGCTTGGATACCCGGTTGGCTATGATGTTTGGAATCTACATGATAACATTGTGGTCACAAGGTCAAGGACACTGGAACCTTGGTACAAAACTGTTTTGTTAATGTTACCCTTTTGCGTTTAGCAAAACCTCAGTTTATATTTCAAGATTGGTTTTATCCTATTGGAACTAAACGTGAATACATTGGTGACTATACTGTAAGGAATTGGCATGATGCCATCAAGGTCAAAGGTCACTGATTTCTGCCTGTACATCTTAAATACTGCAATATACCAAAACTGTGTATTATGAAGCATATGGATTATGTATCTCTTCCTTTATTGTGCCTCCGTGAAGTCACATGACTTAATACTGTTATTGGATTGAGGTGTAGATAATGGTCGTATTCGACTGGGCGAAATCTTAGAGCACATTGGCTCCATAGAGAATATTTTTTATTCAACTATTTCCCAGAAAAAAATAGACCATGAAACAAGCTGGAACCACAACATGTGGCATGTTTCGTGAAGTAGGTCACATGATAAACAATTTGAAAACACGGGACTTAAGGAGCTGAATTCTACTATTATTTGCCATTCACTATGACTGAAAATACCACTGAAATGTGCATTTTATTTTCAAGATTATAAAATTCAGGCGATGTCGTGTTTCTTCCCCTTCGATACTAATAGGTGTTTTTTATTCGACTGGGACGTTTGCATAGAGCACATTTTGGCTGCTGTGCAAGTAAATTTACTCTACTAGTGGGCCGGATATGTAACAAATTTGAGGTAAGATGTTCCATTCTGGCAGAAAGCATGAAATTTGGCATATAGGTGGTTTAAGGTATGCTGAACATAATTATATGCGGTGCCACGTGATTCTACCAAGGGAACCCATTCAAAATGGCGGATTCAAAATGGCCGTCTTCCCAGCGGAAAATCTGCATTACTCAAGTTGTAGATGGAGTAGAGGGCTGGAATTGATGTCAAATTGAGGGTTTCTTGGGTCACTGGTTATGATTTTACCCATTACAATACTCTAAATAGATAAACATGCTGAAAAATATATTATTATTATTGTTGTTGTTGTGGTCGTCATCGTCGTTGTTGTTGTAATTTGTAAATTAGTAGTATTATTGCTAAGCATTTGTACACACATGTTCTGGGCAGAACATTTTAGAAACAAGTTTTCGCTACTCAAAACAATTGGTCTACACGTTTTCTCCAGTAAAAGTAATTGTATGCCAGCCCCTCGTTTCGCCAAGCATTATTTTGTTGCAGATTTCCATATAATTATTGTAGTTTCCTAAACTTGCACTGACTATTTAAATATATCAGGAGAATACATAGCTGCATAGCAATCATGCACACGCGTATTGTGCTCTGCTTATAGACAGAGACAATAGCCTATTATATTCTCGCATTCAAGTCAATATGTCAAAGAAAGTGAAATTGACATCTGATCCCACAGTGGATTTAGCACACACGACCTGGTCCCTGTGTTATTTGCCAGCAGTCCACAATGGAGCATCTCATAGATCCATGTAGTAACACAAATCGTGACAATGTGATTACGAGCTATAGGTCATTAGATGATAACCTTGATAGGTTACAGCAACTCCATGCCCTTCCACCATACCTGGATCTATGTAGGTTGAATGATGGATCTGGAATTGTGGAGACGCTCATAGAAAACTGCTAGGTGGCACAAATCTTGTTGGCATCTCTGTAGCCGGACTCGGGTTGATCGTTGATGCGAAATTAGAATCCAGCGAGTATCTCAGGTCACCAGTCAAATCTAGATTGAGGTCTAATTTCACTGTGCCAACAATAAATGACCCACTCAACCACTGTGCTTTTTCTGTGACCAACAGATAGAGCATGACATTCATAGAGCCGCAACAGCAAAATTTAACCAAAACATACGCAAAATGGTGTCAGAACTGAGAGATACAAAACTTCTTGCTAAAATGTCATCTGGAGACATGACAGCATTGGATGCTATTTACCACAAGACTTGTTTGACAAAACTATACACACAACATAGATCTCTTTCGAGAAGTGAATCTGATAATGCTGATGATATGAAACATGACTCTGTTGCTCTTGCAGAGCTAATTTCATACATGGAAGATCGTCAAGCCTCTGAGCATCCTATTGGCAGCATATTTAAGCTTTCTGATTTAACACGATTATACACTCGCCGTCTTGAACAGCTTGGTGGTGCTATGCCAAGTAGGATTAACTCTACCAGGTTGAAAGAAAAGATCTTGTCGAAAATGCCAAATGTGGAGTCAAACAAGAGTAACTATGAAGTGATTCTCACATTCAAGAAAGACATAGGCGATGCTCTATTACTAGCCACCAAAAATAATTCTGATAGTGACGCAATTGCGTTGATGAGGGCAGCTCAAATAGTCCGCAAAGAGATTTTTCAGATAAAGTATGATTGCAAGGGTTCACTTGATGCTGACCAGTATGACAACTTACCTCAATCACTTGTTACTTTAGTTACTTGGCGGTACCAACATTCATAATCAAAATGAGAATTCCCAAACTATCAAGGGGGAAGTGTCGTCATTGACCCAGCTACTCATCTTTAATGCCATTAAAAGAGCGCGTAAAAGCAGTATGGGAACTCGCCATAATCCTGATCGTGAAACAGCATTGCCACTCTACCTAGGCCCACTAATTCATGCCAAAACGCGAAAGCGGGAGCTTGTGGATGAACTCTTCAGACATGGACTTTCAGTATCCTACGATCGTGTCATGCAGCTCTCGACTGATGTAGGAAATAAGGCTATAGACATGTTTAAAAAGGATGGGGTAGTTTGTTCGACTAACTTGCATGGTAATCTGTTCACAACTGAGAACCTTGATAACATAGACCATAATCCTACATCCACATCAACACGAACTGCATTCCATGGGACAGCAATCTCATTATCAGCTCATGGCATTGCAACAGTTTTGGGTGCAGAAGCGTCACAAGGACTACTATTTATGCATGCTTTCTCTGGGTGTGACACTGTGTCTGCATTTTGTGGGATTGGCAAGAAGACAGCATGGGTAGTTTGGAGGACTTCAGATCTATTCAAGTCACTATTTAGGAGACTGTCTGATGCCCCGGCGTCTCTGTGTGACAATGACATGGAAACGATGGAGAGGTTTGTCGTACTACTGTACAAACGCACATCACCATTGTCAAAGGTTAATGAGGCACTAAAACGGCTTTTCGCTTTTGGCAACAGGCAGCTAGAAAACATTCTTCCGACTAGTGCAGCTCTGTTGCAACACACCAAACGTGCTGCGTTCCAGGCAGGTCATCTTTGGGGCCAATCACTCCACGCAAATGCAAAAACGCCATCGCCAGCTGACTTGGGCTGGGTCAGAGATGGAGACACTTGGTCACTGCAATGGAGTTTGCTTGCAGACGCATCTAAGGCATGCCGGGAACTCGTGAAATGTGCTTGCAAAAGTAATTGCACTGGCAGATGCAAATGCTATAAATCCAACTTACCTTGTACACAGTTGTGCTCATGCAGTGCACAGCGCGTGTGACGTCTGTGAATCATGATTCAACAATCATCAGCATCATGTATAGCCTTGCATACTCTAATAGGATAATTGAACGTATCTATAACGACCATTACTTGGTTCGATATTAAGAAATCAAGTAATTTAAACTATTTCTAGATGCTATATTGCCTTTGTTCTCAAGAGATGGATCTTTTAGATAACACATCTTAGAGCCACCGTCTTGACATCAAACACAGGTGGTCGCTATGGAAGGATTGATATTTACATATTTAGAGTATTGTAGCGAGTAGAATTATAACGATTGACCCATGAAACCCCTAATTTGACATTAATCCCATCTCTCTACTCCGTCTAGAGCTCGAGTAATGCGAATTTTCCGCTAGGAAGGTGGCTATTTTGAATCCGCCATTTTGAATGGATTCCCTTGGTAGAATCACGTGGCACCGCATCTAATTATGATCAGGATACCTTAAACCACCTATATGCCAAATTTCATGCTTTCTGCCAGAATGGAACATCTTTTTCACGTATCTGCCCTACTATACAGAAAAGTCGCAGTCGAATACGGCCATGGTGTGTATGATTTGGTATGGTCCTCACATGATGTTATAGACTGCACAAATGACAAAAGTTTATAAATTCTTTATTAATTTGCAGGTATGCGGATTACAGTTTGATCGTAAAGACATCAACATGAATAAGATTGTCGCCACAACACTAGAGTCAAAGTTTCACGTTTTTGATATGAGAACACAGCATCCAAAGAAAGGATTTGCTAGCTTAACTGAAAAGGTACAGATTCATGAATTTTTGCTACTTCATGCACTTTTGATAGCTATTAACTGTTAACACCCTTGACATATGGCCGACAGGTTAATTGTTATAGACGGTAGAAGAAAAGCTGGCAAATATTTTGAAACTTAATATTTCTGAAACAGCAGAAACATGCTGCTGTCTTACAGCAACATTGTTTCCATAAATGGCCCAAGGGCTATAATGCTGACCTGTCTACATTAAAAGAGATTGTTCAAATTGGTCAACAAACAATAAACACTGTCAATGAAATTAGAAAAAAATCAAGTGATTTCATGGAACCTGATTTTCAAAATTGTTATCTGGTGGCCATATTGAATTTCACGTAGACCAATTTTTGTCGAGCCCTATGCCAAGCATAGGATTAATTGACATAGCGATCCAAATGGCGTCCCACCATGCGGCGCGCAGATACATTTTAAAGTTTTTCAATGTACATTTAAGTCATTAAGGGGTTATCCGATCTTAAAACTTTAGATTTGATCTATACCATCATTGCATCTACGCTCCATCATAAGTGAAATGTTTTGCAAATTTTCTCGATATTTTTATGGTGTTGGGGATTAGCTTATTTTACACCAAGAATTTGGCAAATATTAAAGTTTTTCAATGGACATGCTTGCGGGCTTATCCGATGTCAATAAAACTTTACAAATTTGTTCTAATGTAATCATTGCATCTAGTCGCCATCATAATTGAAATGATTTTCAAATTGTTTACATATTCTTTATGTGGTTTGGATTAGTTAATTTATTTCTGCGTTATTTGTCTCCTTTTCAAGAATTAGGTTCGATTTTTTTTCAGTAGCCATTTGATTCATCAATGGTTATTAGGCTTTCGCGATTATGCGATTAAATCGAAAATCGTGATTATGTTTTAAATCGTGAATTTATATGATTAAAAATTAAACAATCGAATAATCATGAATACTTTCTATTGAATAAAATATTCCAAAACCTACCTTTCAATTACTTTCTAATGCGATCGGTCATGAAAAATGACATTTTGCTTAGTGAATGTATGCCCATTTGCAGGGCAAGAGAAGACTATTTTTTTAATGTATTACTGGAATGCCTGGCTCGAAAATCAAGCCAGGCATTCCAGTGATACATTTTCAAAAATAGTATTCTCTTGCCCTGCAAATGGACTTTTCTAAACACCATTGCAATTTTTGTCGATGATATTCTTTTGTTGTTATGTCTTGGTAATTGTATCCAAGCTATTTAATCGAGTAATCACGATTATTTTCTAATAATCGATCGCGATCAGTCAACGCAATAATCGCACAAGCCTAATGGTTATCCTATTTTAAGAAATCCCTATTTCGTGACACATGATGTATGATATGCAGAAAAAGTAAAGGGCTCGACACGTAGGATGCAGGCCATATAGTTATAGGGATCTCCCTCATACCAGACCAATAGACTTGATTGATCAAAGCTCCAGAGACTTTCAAGAAGCCTGTCAGATGGTAGCCATTTTGGAATTTGAACCCATGATGCACAAGCACAAAACTGATCATCCCCAGACTACACATAATGGATTTCATACCATTTTGAGAAACGTCTTCGAATAACCACACTCAAAAGGATTTCCAATGTTCGTAATAGTTCAATCAAAGTTAAGAAGTCATCATATGGAAAGCAGTTTTTAAAATGGCCCCTTGGTAACCATGTTGGATTTCAAATCTGGATTGTGATGATACACAACGAGCATCCAATTGATTTTTAAAGTTTTATATAAGTCGATATACTGAATATGCTATTATTGCCAACTGGTTATAATGAGAAAATTTCACTTTGTCCTTTGTTCTCCAGAAACTAGGTCAAACTGACATTCCTTATATATTAGTGTGGTCAATCCCCAAATATGCACACCCAACAAATTTTGTACAAATTCATAAACAAATAAAATGAATAATATGTTCTCATAGGCAATAATATTTATAGTAGAAAGAACCATGATTCTGCATTAAGACTTTAATATGATTCTTCACAACTTGGTACAATTGTTAAAGAAAAAAGGACCCGGGAACTAACTATCAAATACTATTGAATTATAATCAAAGCTAAAACTTGTTCATAAAACGGAACAAATCTGTTATTGCACAAACCAGATAGGCAGCTACAACTATGAATTTCATTCTACATTCTACTGCTGTTGAAAACATTGTTCACCTTCAGTATCATGAAAATAACATTATACCTTGTTGATTTTGATGTGTTGCAAACAAATTATTTCCTGTAATCTTGCAGGCACACAAATCTACAATATGGGCAGCTGAACATCTCCCTCAGAATCGCGATGTTTTCATGACATGTGGAGGCAATGGCACATTAAATCTCTGGAAATAGTGAGTATAGTGTAACATGCATTGTATAATAAGTGAAATAAATTTTCAAACAGCCAGCTTGCTTAAAACTTGATGACCATTGATTTCACATTGACCATGATACAAGGCTTAAATTACCACAAATTTCCTATAAGCAGCAAGCTTGCCTAAAAACTTGATGAAGGAAGCTTGTGGTAATTTGTATGATAATCTGCATGCCCAGATGTGAATCACAGTCAGGGAAAGCAGTCCTGATGTACCAGTAGTTAATCAGGAATGGCATCATGTAAGGATGTAATTAACCCCATTTTAAATGGTTAGTTTTAACACCTTTAATGACCAAATTTGGGCAGGAAAATAAAAAATTTGCTTATTGAATGTCCATTTGCAGCCCAAGAGAAGACTATTAAAAAAAATTTACTACTAATGACTGGCTCGGTAACTGAGCCAGGCATTTCAGTGGTAAGTTTTCAAAAATAGTCTTCTCTTGGCCTGTAAATGGACATTACTCAAAACCACTACAGAGGCCGGTTTTGGGCGACTTCTTCACGAAAGGGTTAAAGTTGTTACGAGTCATGATAACCAGCAGTAACCAGCCAGCGCTTCTCTACATGTTGCAACATAAGATTTCCTTAGATAAACACTCCTGGCTATCAACGAGCTCACTGCCAACTGCTGTTGGGTCAACAAGTTTGCAATTGACAAATCTGCATGAATTCTTATTTTCAACACCACTGTTCTCATATTAGCATTATCTATGATAGCATATACATATATTCTACTTTATAGAGTAATAAATAGTTAAGCACTTTATTCTCCCTCGTGTGTGTGTGTTTATGCGGAAGCAGATATATTGAATCTAAGCGAGCCATAGTATTGAAGATACAACGTCATGCTTAGTTGAAATCCACACATGATCAGTTATAACCTTTCCAGTGTATCCATCCATCATGTAGCGTCATAATGAACGATGCGATGTGTAGGATGACGTCAGCTAAGTTTGTCATCAGCGCATAAGTGATTACGGACTAAGCGTTGTTGTACGAATTATGGCTTTACTATTTAATAAACATACTGTTGAATATTTTGAAACTAATTTGCCTTGCTGTCATATGCAGTAACAGCACACAGTCAAATTAGTTTCAAAATATTCAACAGCTTACCTGTATAGTTTTCAGGAAATTAATAGTAGGGCAGTTCAGGTATCAATCGATCCCAACACGTCGAAGTGTGGGTGGAGCTTAGCTAGAGATGGGTGTGGCATAGCTAAAATTGAATTCATCCATTGCTCACAATGACCGTGGTGGGATCGATGTCCCGTCCATCTCTAGTGAAGCTCCACCCACCTTTTAAGCATGTTGGACTCTGTTTGAAACCTTGAAACATTAACTTCAAGAATCTAAATTTCAGGGAAAGCTGTTTAATATTTTTGAAACTAATTTAACTAGGGGGACTGGTGTTGTCTATGGCAGCTTGAATGTAATTGTTTGAGCCATTCAAGTCACTAAGATTGTGATAAGGGAAGCAATTGTGCTTCTAGGCACATGGACTAGTCTCCCCTAAAATTGATACGGCACCGGAAATCGATAAACTAATTAAAAGGGTTCCTGTGGAATAATGTAATTAGTTACATCCGGGATGTCAAATTTGTTTGAGTGTATTACTTGAAAGTAATAAACAGACATATTTACCAATGGCAATGAAGATACTATTTTTGAAAGTTTACCATTGTAATGACTGGCTTGGTTATCGAGCCAGTCATTCCAGTGGTAAATTTTCAAAAAATAATCTTGTCCTGCAAATGGATATATTCCTCAAGACACTTGAAGAGGATGGTTTGGTCATGAGAGTGTTAATCCATAATTTGTTGTACCACTGACCGTATCTTTTCTTCTCACAGCAATTATCCATCAAATCGTGTAAAGTTGGATGGAGATAAAGTGGAGGAAGGTGTGGCAGGTACCCTGTCTCTGTTACAGAATGCTACTTTATCGACGCAACCAATCAATTCTCTTGACTGGAGCCCGGATAAACTAGGACTTTGTGTATGTGGAGCATTTGATCAGAATATTCGTGTTCTAATTGTGACAAAACTCAATAAATTGTGATTATTTTCAAAAGCAGACATTCTGTTCTAAATTAAAGACACTAGTTACATGAGGACATGGTGCAGAATCATCCAGTATAACTGATGCAATGTGGATACTCTGCTGCTGTGTTATAATGCTATGTACTCTTATCACATATGTATATATTTGTACATTTATCATGATTCAATCAGTGATATTAAATAATTTATACACATTACAATGACTTGCCATTTTTAACTCGACTTTACAAAGTAAAACGAGTTATTGCGATACCTTGCACGTCATCCGGTGGCGATGGTGGCGGCGGTGTCCAATTTGCGTTTAGCTCAACTTTTCTGTTTATATCTCAGGTTTGGTTAATCATATTGGACCCAAACTTGCAAACATGCTTCCATATAAGGACACAACATCGCATAATAACGTTGAGGTCAGAAGGTCAATGACCTTGATAAAAACAGGGTTTTTTCAACATCATTTTCTGTTTAGCTCAACTTAGCAGTTTATATCTCATGCTTGGTTAATCATACTGGACCAAAACTTGGACACATGCTTCATTATACTAACACGACATGACACAATCACCTTTCAACATTAACAGTTTCCGTTTAGCTCAACTTCACAGTTTATATCTAATCTTTGGTTAATCATACTGGACCCAAATTTGGACATATGCTACCTTATAATGACCCACCCAGAAAGGTGAAATGAGCTTATGCCATGGTGGCCATCTGCCACCCGTCCATTGTCCGTCCGTCAAATCGCTTCTCCTTAATGCTTTAATCAATTTCCACCAAATTTGACTGGAAGAACCGTATCCTGGTACCCTCAAGAACTTCTGTTCAGAATTTTGATTGGTCAATTTTTTGGCTGAAAATCTGATTTTATGAAAAATTTACTGGAAATTGTCAAAATGCTACTCCTTAGTTACTGGACATATTTCAACCAAATTTGGATAAACAGATTCTATAGTGCTAGACTCTAGAACCTCTATTCAGAATTTTGTTTGATCAATTTTTTGGATGAAAATCGTAGATGAAAAATTTAACAGAAATTGTCAAAACACTACTCCTTAGTTGCTGGACATATTTCAACCAAATTTGGATAGAGGGACCCTATTGCAGTAGACTCGAAGATGCCTATTCAAAATTTGTATTGATTAATCTCTGGGGTAAAGATTTTAGAGGAGAAGTTTACTGGAAATAGTCAATACTCTTCATTAACCGCTGAGCAGATTTCAACTTAATTTGGCTGGAAGGATCCTATGAGACTAGGCTTCAGAATTTGTATACATAATATTAATTGGTTAATATATCTGCTGGCCATCTTGGATTTTCCAGAAATCCTTTAAAACAATGATCCGATTTCAATGAAACTTGGTTGGTATGCTCCTGTAACAATCAACTTCAAGAATTCTAATGAGAATTTTGATTGGTAAATTTTTTCAGAATGTATCTTGGATTTTCCAGACATTTTCCAGCAGTGTTTAAATCGCTACTACTACTTAATCAATGACTAGATTTCAACCAACCTTGGCTGGGATGATCCTATGGAGATACGCTTCAGGAAATCTAATGAGAATTTTGATTAGTCCATTTCTTTGGCGATCATCTTGGATTTTCTGGAAATTATCCATCATGTCTATTTAAATGCAGTTGTTAATGGTGCAGGTGAGCTTCACAGGCCCTTGGGCTTCTTGTTGATAAGGCATTGCAACCACATTTCTCGTTCAATTTTAGTGCAAACAATCAGTTTTTATATGCCTGATTTTAATATACATGTATTTATTTTGGTATGTTGTTTCTGTTCATTAAGTTATTCTAAGCCATAATATGAATGATAAGCAGCAGCAATCAGATCTGTAATCTTCTCACTTGTGATATCAGAATTGATGAATCCAATCTATTACTCAAATTATATGATGTCATAAACAATTATGTCACATGTAAGCTAACGTCACAATCAAATACGTAATGAATGAGGTAGCTAAGTCTGTCATGAACTTTTAAAAGTCAAGTCAGTTTTACGAATTGTATGTATTTACTATTTAATAAACATTCTGTCGAATATTTTGAAACTAATTTGACTGGGTGCTGTTGCTGCCATAGTATAGTTTTCGGGGAATTGAGATTCGGGAACTTCAGGGGTGGTCGATCCCAGCACGAGCAAAGCATGGGCATGGGACCTTACCTAGAGATGGCTGGGGAATAGGTAAACGTGGATTCATCCATTTACAATAGAAACTACCTACACAATCTGATTAAGACTAAACTCCGCCATGACCACTTGCACTTTGACAAAAGTACAACTTCAGTTTCAGTACCACTGCTACTATATTAATAGTGTCTAAGAGAGCATTGATCCAGTGTACAATATACAGATATCTTATTGGTTATCGACCGAGTCATTAAAGTCAGTAAATGTTTAAAAAGTCTCCTGGGCCTGCCTGCGTTAAACTACACGTACAGCGTAACATATCTTAAAGCTGGCTGAGCATGTTAAAATACTCAATGCTGATGAATACCAGTAATATATGACATGCATTAGAAGAGCTGGGAAAGTGATTTGCTGCCTACACCTCACACTTACATCAAGATTGAAATGAGATACTCGTCATTGTGGGATAATTTGTATTTGGATGGATTGATACGTTCTTCTAAATTATACATATTCAACTAATATGATCATTCAGCTTATGTCATGGCGACCATCCATCGTCCACATATTCTTCATGAACTTTTCCTTATGATACATACCATTTCGATACATGACATAAAACCTTTCCATACCTCCGCACGCATTAACCACCGCCGTACATCGCTTTCTCATGCTTCGAATTAAGCACCTGATGTCACGAAGAGGAATCGCATCCCATTCCTGGAGCAGTGCAGCTTCCAGCTCCAGCACGTTGTGAAGATGTGGATGGTTCTCACGCATCATACGGCCAAGAATGTCCTACACGTGTTCGATAGGAGACAGGTCCGGTGATCGCGCTGGCCAGTCCAACACCGGAACATTGTTAGCCTCAAGGAAATCACTGGTGACCCTAGCTGAATGAGGACGGGCATTGTCTTGCTGGAACATAGTCTGCATGATACTGCATAAAAGGGATGACAACAGGGGCGACAACTTCTTCACAGTAACGTTGAGCCGTTAAATTTTCGCGAATCACAATAAGATCTGTTTTGTCATTTTCATGGATTCCAGCCCACACCATGACACTGCCGCCACCGAATCTGTCGTGCTGAATGATGTTGGCTGCATCATATCCGCCACATCCACACAAAACCTCGACTCATCACTGAACAAAATGTGGCTCCATTGTTGAGTACGCCATCGCTGATGGGTTCTTGCCCATGCAAACTGATTCTCGATGTGACACTCTGTAAGCGGAACAGCAACAAGTGGATGACGGGCATGCAGTCCAGCATCATGGAGTCTGTTTCGCACAGTTTGTGCATGCACTGTAGTGCCGGTAGCGGTGTGCAAATTACGGGACAGCCGCGGCGCAGTCTCAAACCTGTGACGTCACTAAGTAGCGGTCTTCTCGTGGTGTTGTTGCTCTCGGTCTGCCAGATCGTGGTCGGTCATTAACATGTCCAGTTTCCTGCTCACGTTGGCGGAGACGGGAAATGGTTGAGGCGTGAACATTAAACTGTCGAGCAACAGCATGAACGCTCTGCCCAGCAGCGAGTCTTCCCATTGCTTCATGGCGCTGATTTTCGGGTAGCCCTGGGTGGCGGCCCATGTTCGGTAGGGTAAACTTTTAAGTGTTTTCTGTTAACGTTCGTTATCTGCTTTTGCAATATGCTGAATTTTTGCCTTCGCTACCCGCCAATGTGGGCCAGTGCATGAAAAATGCATTTTTACATGCAATAAGCGTGCGGCCGAGAAATGCAAGAAATGATTTGCATTTTTTCATGATCAGCGAGACATTACATTGACGAAACATGCCTGCAAATTTGGTTATAAATGGACGCATAGTTTTAATACAACAAACCATACTTCACTGTTGCTAAACTTTTTGGCTCAGTATATGTTTTCAGCAGACACATGGTAACCTAAACCTTATAAAGCTCATTAATGTCCATACTAAAATCAACAGATTACGGTAACCTGGTTCAAGTCCCCTCAAATAAATTACGGCAACCTCATGGAGAGCGTTTTCAACAGGTTACCATAACAGCACAGGCCTGTGTAATGAGCTAACTCTCTTCTCCCACCACACACATTTCTCCATATATAAGTTTTACTACGATGTCAGCAAGGTGCTTTGATTGTAACTGTCAACAAATCTGACATGAAGGCTACTACAGCTCTGCTTATGAATGTACTACTGTCATTCATTAGTTGAAATACACTGACATTTGGGTGTCTATACCAACAGATACAAAGAATAAAATAAAGACAGAAGAATGTACACCATGTTCCACATATAATTCCACATATAAATTATTTTTGCTGTACAAATATATATATATAATTAATATTTAGTTCTGTTATTATATACAATGACTGCAAGCTATACAGTAATGTGCTAGCTAATGTTGAGATTCGATGTCAATATTTTATATTAAATACAATACAGCCGTACACTACATGATTGTACATACTCCAAAAAAAGCTAAGTTATCGAACATAAACCAAAAATTGTCATGTACGCATGCAGACTATTTAGGAAAATCTACCACTGGAATGACTGGTTCAATTATCGAGCCAGCCATTGCAGTGGTAGATATTCATAAATGTCTCGTGGCTTGCCTAAGACCTCTGCAGAGGCTGATTTTGGCCAGTGTCACCATTAACGGATTCTCAAAATATATTTCAACACCATTCATACTTCACTACATTTCCAGCACAATATTTAGAATAAAATGTCCCAATGTTACGAAGCCGCTATCTTAACTTTGCTTTCTTTTCTGGTGGTGGTTTAGAAGCTGCTGCTGATGACACTGCGGAAGACGATGCTGCTCCTGTTGCTGTAGTAGATACTGTTGCTGTAGTCACAGAGGTTGGTGGGGCTGCCACAGCTGACGTAGTTACTGATACTGATGTCTGTACACTGTCTTTGTCATCCAGCTTTTCCTGTTTAATCTCCACTTTAACCTCGGCTTTCAGCTCTTCCGCTACTAAAATGAAACAAATGAGCATCTTTCAGAGAAGTTACAATTTGGTATTCATGGATAAATATGGATCTCCAACTATCAGGCCAGTAATACGTGAATTGTGACTCGGTTACAACTACAGATCTCACATGCACACACACATACCGACATCAAAACCAATAGACTTCCTCCTATGCCCATGAGAGGAAGCCATACCACATAATACCACAAGAATTTCGCTGAATTAAATGTCTTGCTGTTCTTCCTTAAAGCTCTCGAGTCCCGTTAACCCTTTAACCCTCTAATTTATTCAAGAAAATTTAAATTTCTCATAGAAAATGTCCATTTGCAGAGCAAGAGAAGACTATTTTTGAAAATTTACCACTGGAATGACGGGCTCGGTTATCGAGCCAGTCATTCCAGTGGTAAATTTTCTAAAATAGTCATCTTTTGGTCTTCAAATGGACATTTCTCAAGCCCACTGCAGAAGACTTTTTGGCTGATATAAGTGTTAACTATATATAACTAACATATTACCCAGCATGCAATGTTCGGACACCGTATTCGCCATATTATTTGATCCTATTGTCTAAAGTGATCGGGGAAGTCTCAAACTGGGCTGTAGTCGGTGCAACTGATCATTTATTAGCTAGGTGTAAGCATGGCAGTAGCTTGACAGATCGTGTATGGTTCAATACTGCTCAGTCCACGTGTATCAAATTCATGAAAGCCATATTTGGGGAGTAGGAATGATTCGGTGGGCCATCATTCTTTTGATCTGGCGGGATTTGCCATAATGAACAACTTGTTAAGGATAGCTTAATTAAAGCAAAATCTAAGTTTCTCTAAATAAACACACTTAGACTTTGCTTGGCACCATATGAAAAATACATATAAAAACTATGTTCAAAATGAACAGAGATATTTTCTGTAATAATCAATACCAAGTTTGGTGACCATGTGAAAGTCTTGAAACTATGGCCTGGAGAAACATTTTCTGTGATATTCAGTCGACCATGAAAAGTAGGTCAGCATGACCTACTTTTCATACTGTGCACACCTCGCTAAGATGCATCCACATACCAAGTCTGGTCACCATATGTGAAAGTCTTGAAACTACGTCCCGGACAAACATTTTCTGTGATATTGTCGACCATGAAAAGTAGGTCAGCATGACCTACTTTTTATACTCCGCAACCTTTTCCATAAGATGTATCCACATACCAAGTTTGGTGACCATATGTGAAACAGTCTGGAAACTATAGCCCGGACAAACATTTTCTGTGATATTCAATCGACCATGAAAATTAGGTCAACATGACCTACATTTGACCTACTTTTGATACTCTGCACACCTTCTCCCTAAGATGCATTCACATACCAAGTTTGGTGAGCACAACAGTCGACCATGAAAAGTAGGTCAGCATGACATACTGTTGACCTACTTTTCATACTCCGCACACCTCCCTAAGATGCATCCACATACCAAGTTTGGTGACCATATGTGAAAAAGTCTTGAAACTATGCCCCAGACAAACTCATATATGGTGAACGGACGGATGGATGGACGGATGAACGGACGGTCAAAGCGGCGACTATATGCTCCCGCGAAAGTTTTTTCGGGGAGCATAAAAAAATAGTTTTAAGTGTCAACATTTTCATAGAAATGGAACTTAGTGGTTCAAATGGCTTATCAGCTAGTACCTGGAGCACTAGAGATAAACACCAAGGCGGAATCACCGGGGGATTCCTTGGTCTTAGATTGCCCATGCCTTTAATTAAAGTATTTAATGTACTTACTTCATCACTTCCCCTATTAGCCAAGCAAGGGATAACTGTCATTAAAGCTGACTTATAGCCAGCAATAGAGTTAGGCTTAAGACTATAGGCATCATACAGGTGACAGAGGAAATCGGCTACTACCTGAATAGATGAATTCATTGGATTAATACATCTTTTTGAGCACCATTCTGCAAATCTGTTGATTTTATAATTATATGCTCTGGAGGTTGACCCCCTTTTGGCTCTGGCCATAAAATTGGCTGCTTGCTCCGAAAAGCCCTCCTTAATTGCGGGTTTTTTGACAACCTCCATGCAGTCAATTGAAACATTGATGGATTGTTGTGAAGGGTCTTGCCCTGGAAGATAATATTGTCCATCAGAGGCAGAGGAACCGGATTGCAGACCAGAAGGTACAGCAGATCTGTAAAACCATGATCGGCTTGGCCAATTCGGGGCGATCAGAAGCACTTGGCATTTCTCCTGTTTGATTTTCTGAAGAATCCTTGGAATCAGGATTGTTGGAGGGTATGCATATGCATATATTCCCTTTCAACTGATATCTAGCGCATCTATTGCAATACCGCTTGGATCTGGCATCGGAGAAACGTACATCGTCATCTTTGCATTCTTCTTCATTGCGAATAAATCTATGTTGGATTTCCCCCAATGATTGAACAGATGATCCGCCACATATTGACTCAGCCTTCCCGGAATATGAACTGCTTTCAAGGTGATCATATGATCCATGCACCAGCAAAGCAGTTTCCATGCCATCATACAGAGACTGGGCGACTTCGTTCTGCCCTGGCGGTTTATGTAACTCACTACTGTTGAGTTGTCTGAACGTATCAACACAAACTTTCCCTCCACTTCCTTTAAGTTACAGCTCATAATTCTAGCATGTTGATATGCTACTTTGACTGATCCGGATTCCAAAGCCCTGATATTGTGGCT